>JARHVA010001400.1:20000-237500 GCA_037957365.1 Torreya grandis | reverse complement strand
CAAAAAGAGATCTATATATATAGGAGGCTCATATTTAAGATAGATAGAAAGGACCTCTAGAGGCTGAGGGGTATTGATACAAAGATCCATAAGGGAGGGAGGTAGGGATCAAACCATGAGAGAGGTCAGTCTATCATAAAGATGGGAAGAAAATACCACTAATACCTTGGCCACATAAGCTTAAGGAAGAGGCCCTAGCTACCATAAATAGGAGAAAGTCCACACCTCATTTATAACCTTTAACTCTTATCGATTATGGATAGGTTTGGTCAGCCCAAATGGATATTCCATTTATCTATATATATTTCATGCCAATCACATATATATCCATAGTCAACACTCAGCCAATATCCTACCCATCCACTATAGAGCTTGAGCCTATAGGTGGGATTAAACAACATAGTTTAGAACCAACCCAAACACTCAAGGAGGGGATGTAGGGAATAAAATGATATAATGAATTAAGTCAAAGAAAAATACCTACACTCATGTTACACACACACACACACACACACACACACACACACACACACACACACACACACACACACACACACACACACACACACACACACACACACACACACACACACACACACACACACACACACACACACACACACAGGGAGAGAGAGAGAGAGTATATAAAATTCACATATATCATATCTAGTTACTCATGTTTCTTATCCTATATAATTATGTTGTGTATATAACTAATTTACTTATGATACCCATCCCATAGAGTCACCTGTGTAGTGAATCATGTTATAGATTCATGTTACATTTGGATTCATGTCACTAATCAGTCTATAGTGTGATTATAGCTCTATGCATTTAGTCTAGTCATGTTACATAAAAAGGTCCCCATAAAGGGTGAGGTGAACTATAAAATGAAAGTAAGCATGTCTGAAGGATAAGGTGTTGAGGAGGTTAGAGAGAAAATACCTTATACCATATTGGAATTTACTACTACAAGGATAAATAATAACAAATGTTGGTCCCCAAAATGTGTCTGAAATATTGATTAATGTGGGTGAACATTATTATTAAATATATGATAGACCAAAACACTATAACCAATAGAATATTTTGGTTGATAGACAAGAGTGTTACCTTACCCAAGTAGTTCAAGTTGGCCTCACTATGACTAGTTATGCAGGTAGCGTTAAATACATGGGCATGGTGAGATAGATGGACATGGTTTAATTAGACATATAAATACTTATATATATTAGATGGTGATATGAATAATTAAATTAGACTCCAACTAAATTAGAGATAGTCGTCTCAATTAATTAAATATGATGAAGCAATGATCAGGGAATGATGAGGGATGGTAAGAGTTAATGAGGGAGTGATTATGAAAATGGGTAAGTAATTAAAGATGTTTATGTATGGTGAATTTCAATGAGGGAGTGATTAGGGATGATTAGGGATGATGAAGTAGTGATTGGGGATTATGAGGGATGGTGAGGGTCAATGAGGGTGTTGTTATCACTCTAACCATACACCTACTAAATTGGAATAATTAGTTCAATGAAATAATGATATCATCCCTGAGGTGTGGGACACTTTCACTCTTTAGGAAAAACCTATGGAGAAGGTCAATTTACTTCTAATATAAATGTATCTGATTTAGGATCAACATGTAGGGTTAAAATAGTTAAATGGAAATCTACATCTTATCCTAAGTCTAAAAATGTTGTGGGAAAAGAGAGAGATGGGGTTTCTAAAATAGAAATAATGGTGATGCACCAAGATTATATAGAGTACCTCTATAGGACTTGAAGAACATGTTAAAAATCTTAGAGGATGATAAGATATCACACAGAATCCCAAATGGACATTCTAATTGCATAAATATTTTGTATCAAGGTGAAATACAAAATACATCACCAAGAGGGATGATAAATGATCCAAAAATGACATCTATATAGACTTGTATGCACACACCACACACCTTGTAAGAGAAAACCAAGTTATGAACAAAGGTGATATGGAATGGAAAATAATGAAAGTGACAAAAATCAACCACAAGAAAATATCAACAAACCATAAGATGCACATATAATGAAATAAGGAAGGAGGTGAACTCAATTATCATTAAAATGAAATGTTCATGTGGTAAACTGTCTCATAGAGGGAAAATTTGGTAGTATTATTATGCCTAGAAAATTTTGACACTTTTACAATGGAAAACTCATAATTATATAGTCAATGATAATCTCATGGGTCATTGATTACAACAATAAATATAGCTAATTAAATTAAATAGATATCAAAAATAAAGATAGTCTCTCAAATAGGGATGGAAAAATGTAATAAAAACGTTGACTACATCTTTGAGGCATGGTGATGATTGACTCAGGGTTGAACCTATCAACTTAACACCTTCTCTTATTGGTTATGTATCAACTAATATTTAATTGTTAAATGGTTGAAACTTAACTTAAAATCTTTTGTTTACAAGAATGTAGTCATAAATCTCATGGAATTATTGCCTTAGAATAGTTTAGCATAATTCCACTACTTCTACTTTCAATGCTACTCCCTATATACCTCCATTCCATGTTTATCATTAAGTCACTTATATGTCTTATATGTTCTTTTCATGATCTCATAATTAGGGTCTTGTTCATGATTTAATGTTATTATCTATATTAGCATTAGATTCTTCATACTCAGGGCTAGTTCATTTTATTGTGCCAACTACAATGTCCTTCCTTCTAAGTCTTTTATCTTACAATCCTATAATCCTCCATCCATTACATTTTGATTATTAAAATATTGAATATTATGGTCTTTACATTCAATTAGGCCATCAATTTTAGGCTTATGACTGATGATGTGGTAGAATTTCATTTTTCACCACATCTATTACTTAGATGTATCATCCATTTAATCCATTGAGCTCTATAAATAGTCTATGACCTCAATGTTTCATCTCTCTAATTACTAAATTCTAAGTTACAAATCTATTAGTTAGGCCACATGGTAGTTTCTTAATTTCCTACCCTTTCCCAAAGTTCTATCATCCAAGGTTTATCAAGTGCTAGTTGGTGATCTTCTTATTCACTAAGCACTCTTGTTCTTGAATAATTAGAGCCTACCACTTCTACATGGATATTTATTACTTACCCTTTACTTCACTAAGGATTAAAATAGATGATGATTTTTCCTCTTATGATGAAGCAAGATTTGAACAAGAAGCAACATCTAACTCACTTTTTTCTCTAACACACTTTTGTATTTACACATACTACCCTAGGGCTTCAAAATAGTGATATTTTGATACATAGCACCATATTGCTCACCCAATAACATGTGGATCTAACATAATATTTTGGATGTACAAAAATATTTGAAAGATTGGGTTAGTGTAATTTCACCACATGGCATCATCTTTATAACCCACTATCTTATAATGATTTAAACTTGTACAAATGCTTATAGGTTGCCATGTCAACTAGATTGTAACATGTGGTAGCATCCCACTTGTCCATTCACTTGAGGGTTTGATGACATAATTTACTTGATAGGAAAATTATTTAAAATGACTTAAGTCTTTAAAATACTTTTGAATAGTCCTGGGACTACTACGAGAGTGATTCATGCACCAGATAACCTCAAATAAATTCAACTAAGTTTCTACAAACATCTAAAATGTCTCAAGAATGATATGAGATTAACATGTGACACTATGTAACCTTACAAATAAATGGATAATTATTTTTATACTCATATCTTACAATCTCTAAGTGTGCTTTATGTTTATCAAAAATATTGAAATGGAAGATGAGAAGGCTACTATGCACTTAAGAACTTCCTCAAAACATGTAAGTGTTGATTCTCATCTAGGATCAAAATCAATATCATCTCACTTCATTTAAATTAATTGAATTTAAATAACCTATGGGGGATCTGAAGCCTTTAACTAAATTGGATGTGACTTTCCCATGGTGACTAAAAATGGTCAACATTCTACTGACCTCTATTGGTTGCTTTCCTATTAAACCATAACCTAGTAGGCTTTGAAGCAATCCATTAGGCATGGAGTCATTTAGAATCCCTTACATTTCATTCTCATAATTATTATTAGGTTAAAGAATCCACATGACCTTATAACTAGTTAATATACCTTTCATAATGATAAATAAGGTAAATAATAGCATCGAATGACACTTAGAAGAAAGACAAGTTTAAGCTAATAGAATTATGTGCAAGTGCTTAGAGGAAATGAAACTAATCTAAATATTAAAAATTACACATGAAACTTAGGTAAATTAAACATATAAAAATATATTTATAGGGGTGTTCAAGATTATCATAGATAATGTTTGTTATGAATCCCATTAATTGGTATGGGTAACACTTCTTCATTTGATATTGCAAGTTGGTATGCATTGGTTGACATGTAACTAGATATGGTATATGGCATGATCCATATAGCATTTTTTATTACCATACTTTGATCTATTTTTATCCCACTTCATTACCAGTTCCCCTTCATTGAACCTTTTATCAGTAACCCTTCTATGAATTTTTTTTTTGGTCTACACTTGATCAAGCTCAATAGTGTGCATAGCCTATGCCCTGAGTTGTTTAACATCCATTATCTTGACTAACCTTATTATCATGGGACAACTCTCAATAAATTACAATAAATGGGTTATCTTTAGTGAAGGAAATTTAAGATATGTGGGCAGCCTCACTTCCTTTCCATAGATTAACATGAAGGGTGAAATCCATAACACTCTTTTCGGCATTATTTGATCTACCTAGAGAGTTGTCTTGAGTTTAGAGTGCCATGATTATTGGTTATCATCCATGGTTTGTTTAATGATGTGGATATAGTTATTATTAGTTTACTTGGCCAAACCATTACCTTAGGGGTAATAGTTTGAAGAGGTGCTCGAATGGATGTTATGTCTGACCACCCATTTGGTGATCTTGACTCTAAGAAAAGACAATAAATTATTTGAGATAACAATGGTTAGGACACAAAATATTATGATATTGATTTAATATAATTATAAGATGGAAAAATCCTTAGATTTTTTGAGTGATATTGCCTCCATCCATGTCATGAAGTTGTTGGTTACCATGACGATCCATTTATGCCCAACACTTGATGGTGGCTTTATCACACTGATGAATTCTAAACCCAACTATGTAAAGGGATTATAATATTTTATTGGGTGTAGGGGTAGGGTTGTTTATCTCTACTAGCTAAAAAAAATTTCTACCTCCTATAGATTCATACCCATGTGTTGGGTGAATATTTTTTCATCAAATAACTGAAGACAAAATGGTTATATCAACCATAGTGTAATGAGATAAATCTCTCCTCTCAGTAAGGGGAGGTTCCCTATAAACTATCACGAAACTTAACCTATACTAAATACTAACTCAAGGGTGAGATCATATCATCCATTTCTCTTTTTTTTAGAATTGATGTTCACAAAACAAAAGGAAAACTCCCAGGTAATAATTGAATCCATAAGAAGCCCACAAAAGCACAAAGTCTTTCATTGCTTCTCTTATTTATTTATGAATTATATCATAGTAGAATGAGGTGCAGCCCAAAGTATTCACTAAAAACTACAACAAAGCATATGATTACAACAGATAAAGGTAGTTCAAAGCCTTTTCAATATCCTTTATCCTAAGACACTAAAACACAAACTAAAGACTATTATGGTAGCACAAAGTCTCCATAATCAACTTCAAAATATCACCCAGATTATTTTCACTCACTCTACTTATTTGATAAAATGGATAATATTGTATTTAAGAAAAGGACATAAGAACAATTTCCTACATAACACAAGTTATTTCAACACAAAATTTGAAAGGTCACTTGCTTTCTCATTCACCTGATAAAATTTGATTAACAATCTAAGCTCAAAGTCTCAAAAATGTCTTTCAATTAGGGTTGAGTTTTGCTTCCAATAATTGAGAGAACCCCTCTCTCAAAAATGAGATATTACAATAAATAGCATCCAAAAGAAAGACTTGGGCACTTCTTTCCACAAATGGCCCATGCTGCATTGAATGCATTAGAAAGAGGAAGTCCTATGAAGGGGCCATGTTGGAGTAGATTATCAATGTTGATTTTGGCATTTAAATCATATCAAATCTCTATTCAAAAGCATGGGTTGCCTAGTCCTCTGAAAGGTAAGGATGCTCCTCTTTAGGATACTTACATGACTATCCACTCATCCTTACTCACAAATAAAAATGGGTTGTGACATTGAATGCTTACACTTTTTGATAACTGTAGAGTAAAAAATACTCTACATTTCATTCTGAGTTTTAGTTGCATGCCGCAAAGTTTTGTTACTGCATAATTTGGTTCAAGATGGTGAAGTTTTGAAAATAGAATGCGGGCTCTATTTTCATTTTGATTCATTTTTCTCTAAGTGTTGAAATCAAGCAGATACTGCCAAGTTTTGTCATCTGAGGCACCTTTCATATTTTCTATGAGTTGGTCAAAATGTGCCACGTATCTTATAGTGACTCAGTAGAGCGTGCCAAGTGTCATCATCCATGGTTTCATATCGGCACCCGTGTTTCATCTCTTTTTAGTAAAAGGTTTTAACAAGCTAAGTATTAGAGTAAAGTGGAACATGCTAAGTGGCAGTCACAGAAAGTCTCAGTTTTTCTTTTCTAAAAGCAATGGAAGATGCCACATACCCCAGAAAAAGATAATATAAGCCACCTCGTGTTGCGATCTAAATTATCTTCATTTTTTCTTCATTGATTTAACAAAGACCGTGGTGGGTCCAAAGTTTTGTGTCTGAAGCAAGTGGAAGCCACCAGGTGTCACTATCCATGTAAGTGAGAAATGAGACCCATTTATTTCTATGGTATAAATAGAGTAAAGTGAAGACCGCCAAGTGTCATCTTCCGTAGGTTTCTAAAAAGGTAGCTAAAAGAAGTAGAGACCACCAAGTAACCCCAGATAAGTAAAGAAAAGATTTCCATGTGTCCTTTAATGAAGCAATCGAGATTGACACCTATCCCTATGTTAGCTTTTAAAGTTACTTAGGTAAGAAGTGATATGGGTCTTATTTTCTTTTAAACTATTGAAATTTCAAGAAAGCAGATTGCGACAAGTGTCAAAGGTGGAACACTCCTGAGCAAAGACACAAAATAGTATAAGTTATGTGGAAAGTGCCGCATGTCGTCGATAGGTGTTGTAGAACATGCCAAGTGTCCTCCTCTAGTGTCTCCTAAAGTAATAATAATGTTTTCAATAAAATGGCTATGTTACCTAGCATTTAGGAGAAGGGAGCGTCCTGCAATCTGTTTCAGCCAATGAACTGCCAGAAGATGAAGCATTCCAAAATCTATAAAATATCTTTTGTTAGACATTTCCAGTTTAGTTAGATTTCAGTTGGGCTGTTAGATTGGGAACAAGCAAACAATCTAGAATGAATCCGAGGCTATAAATAAGGGTGCAGAGATCACCAAAAAGGAGGATGAGGATCAATTATCAGAGAGAATTTTGAGAGAGAATTATTGTAAAGATTTTAGATTTTCTAGAGCTGTGACTAAGTAATATCATTTTCTTTTGTTCTATATTCTTAAGTTGGAAGGTTTACATAACTGTGTGTGTTTTTGTGCCTCTTATGTGACTGGAGAATTAATGAGAAGATTGAATCCTATGCCTTTGTTGATATTTTTTGTGTCATTTGCAAAAGTAGTCTAGGCTGTAGACTTTCTAGAACTGTGATTAGGAATGTCATTTGCTTTTGTCTCATTTTCTTGAGTTGAAAGGTTTATATAACTATACATGTTTCTATGCCTTTTATATGACTGGAAAAGTCAAATAATAAGATTGAACCCTATGCCTTTGTTGACATTTTTTGTATCACTACAAAAGTAGTCTATGTTATAAGACTCTGTTTCTATTGTTTCCATCTTTTACATTGATCATGCACTTGTTTATTTTTAAATGTAAATGAATCTTATATATAGTCTCATTATGCTCAAGATTAAGGTCAAATTACATTCAGGCGCATCACCATAGATTAGATTTCCTTTCTTGCATTTGTGTTTCTGATTAAAATTCATATCCCTTTTCCGAGTATCTACACAATATAAATAAGAACCAACTTCTCAAAAATATAGAGGTTGTTTCAAGTCACAAGTCCCACATCTTGAAACTTCCCATTGTTGGTGTTTATTACAAAGTGCAATTTTAAATCATCAATAGTTTTTTGGCATACCCAGTGTGACAAATCTTTAAGTTTCTTTCAAGATCATATGAACCAAAGAGCTATGAGGAGTCATATCTATGGACCAATAGCTAGATCACAATCTACTACAAGTCTAGCTATTCTTTTGCCACCTTTGGTAACAAGTCCAAGAAGAAGAGCCAACCAGTTTGTACCAATACCTAGAGAAAATAAGGGAGCTCCTATACCCCAAAGAAATTATGCAAGTTGGAACACTGGTACTCTATTGATTTTTCCAATACCCCCAACCACTTGGGACCCTATCCCAGTGAATGCCTTATAATCTCTTCCCAAATTTAGTGGGAAAGACTTTAAAACACTTGAGGAACACCTACAGGATGTATCAGATGTCTATGTTATACATGTTGTCACATAGCAAAATGTGTCCATAAGATTATTAGCTGCTTCTTTTAAAGGAAAGGCTCTAGAATGGCATCAGTCTTTCACCCCAAATACCATATCTACATGGGATCAACTCAGAGATCTTTTCTTTGAAATATTTGAAGAGAAGGGTGATAAGTCTTCCTTGTTACAACAATTAATTACCATTCAAAGGGCACCACAAGAAGCCATGATAGACTTCAATTCTAGATTTCAAAAGACTTGGGAAAGAACCCCTGTTACAGCTAGACCATTACCATGTATGGCCATTGTGTTTTATCTTAAGGCATTGAATTTAGATATATCTATTATGATTCAGTCACTTGGAGGACACACTTTGCCAGAGGCTTATGAATATGCAGTCAAAGCTGAGAATAATTTAATAGATGTTGGAAATTTACCCACAAGGCCTCCCATGCCCATGTTCCTAGAAATGTCCTTGCCATTACCTCAAGAAGTCCCTAGATCTATAGCCCCACCTATGTCTATGTACACCTATCCCTAACCATCTGCTAAATAAATTGTCCCTACTCAGTCATCTAAGCTGGATGATATCAAGAATATCCTAAGGACATTTTCTAATGAGCTAAACAATATAAAAAGATAGCAAAATACTTTCCCTAAACCTCCAAATCAAGGCTACCAAGGAAATAGATTTTCATCTTGACCAAACCAATATCAAGGTCCTCCAAGAAAAAATAACCATCAGCCAGCAAACCAATTAGTTGTAGTCCCCACACCTTCACAGACTATTCCTCCCAATTCAAATAGGGAGATTGTTCTAGGAAAAAATAACTATGTGGATAACACTAATGCCTAGTGTTTCCCTTACAATAATGCTCATACACCTAGAGATTTTCATATGGGTAATCTACAACAAAAGGTGGTAGAACAAAGAAGAATGGATGGTCAGTTTGCAAGTTCCCATGACAATCAAGCCTCCCAGTCTTTTGATACATAGAATTCAGTCTTAATGGCTCAGATGCAAGGGATGTCTTTGTAATAAGAGGGATAAATAGCCCCAGAATATGATTTATTCTCATGGGTTGAAGATGAAGAATCAATATTTTTGAATAAAGCTTCTGTTTCCAAGAAACTAGTGGTGCGATCATACTACTATACTAGATCAAAGAGAAGAATGTTGGAACAACTTGATGTTGTAAAAAATGAAATTATGGAGAATCCTTCATTTCCATGTCATCAACACGTAGCTATTAGACAAGATATGCTTTAGCTAGTGAAAAATCAAGAAGTTCCTGAACAAGTTCAAAGAAGGACAAGATATCCTAATCCTCCAAGAATTCAAACTTTTGGACCAATGAATGTGGTGGATTAGCTAAAGATGACCCCAGTACAAGTATCAATTTGGGACATGTTAGCTATTCAAAGGACACTATTACAAGTAGTTATTCAAAATCAAGCAATGCCCAAATATACTGAAGGACCTGCTGATAAAAGAAAGCTCGAAGACACAGTTCATCTATAGACAACAGCCTTAGTGAACAATGAATCAGAGGTAAGTAAATCCAAATTGGATTCTTTCCATTTTACTAAGATAGGTGACTAGACTAAGCATAATCAAGAAAAAGAAAATTAACAGTTGTTAGCTATGATGCATAGTGACCCATATGAAAATTATATCTCTACTAGTTTGGGCACTTATGTTATTTTTGATGAGGACCATGAAATCCCAAATGTTTTAAGAGAAGAGACACCAACAACTCAAGGATTTGAAAAAGATTCAAAAATTTGGACTTTAAATTTTGATGGGACTAGAAGTAAAAATGGTGTTGGAGCAAGAATTTGTCTTACTGCTCCAAATGGTGAGAAAATTTTAAGAGCTATCCGTTTTCAATTTGCTTGCACTAATAATGATGCTGAGTATGAATCTTTAGTACATGGGCTCCTATTAGCCAGGAAAAAGGGAATAAAGAATCTAATAGTAAAAGGAGATTTAGAATTAGTAGTAAAGCAAATTAGAGAAAAGGCAATAACAAAGAATGTCAGAATGAAATCCTATAAGCATAGAATTTGGGACTTAATAGAAGATTTTGAAGCTTTTAATATTGAAGTAGTTCCCAAAATTCAAAATTCTAAAGCTGATAGGATGGCATAGATTAGTTCATAGTTTGATCCAACAACTGGCTTATTAGTTAACAATGAGTCAGTAAAGGTTATAGTAAGGCCAACCATTCTTGATAATGATGAGAATTGGCAAGTATTTGAGAATGATTCTCAAGTACTCTCATTCTTGCAACAATCAGGGGAATTTGCCGATCAATTACAACCAAATATTGAAGAGGTATATGTGGATCAAATTATAAAATTAAAGAATAATAAACTTCCCAAAGGTTTAATCACTTTAGAGAACCTTTTTGATCTAGAAGATGTAAGCCTAGAGAAGAAAAGGTTCTAAACAAATGAAGCAGATTATTCTGAAATAGAAGTGAGTGAAGGGAAAAAATTAAAAGTTGGAAATTCTGTAACTCAAGAAGAAAAGGAAAGGCTAATTGAATTATGCAAAAAATATGATAGAGTCATAACTGGGAGCTATGAAGACCTTCATGGATATAATAGAGACATCATTTAGCACACAATAGAACTGACTAAAATATCTAAGCCTATCAGGAAAAAACAAAGGCTAGTGAATCCAAGAATTGAACCTCTAATGATAGACGAGTTGCAAAAACTTTTAGATTCTAAAATAATTTTTCCAATCAAACACTCAACTTGGGTATCAAATATGGTACCAGTTAGGAAAAAGAATGCTAATATAAGATTTTGTGTAGATTTTAGAGATCTAAAAAAAGCATCTTTGAAGGATCACTATCCCTTGCCCTCCATGGAACAAATTATACAAACTGTGGCCGGATTAGAGATATTTTCTTTGCTAGATGGTTTCTCTAGATACAATCAAATTTGGTTGGCTAAAGAAGACCAATACAAGACTACTTTTACTACCAAGTGGGGAACATTTGCATATGCTAAGATGCCATTTGGCCTGTCAAATGTTGGAGCCAGTTTTTAGAGAGCTATGGATGTTACATTTGGGGAACTGATAAATAAAATCATCTTAATTTATCTTGATGATCTTACTATTTTTTCAAAGAATGTTGCTGATCATTTTGATCATTTAGAAGTTGTGTTTAAAAAATGTCAAGAATTTGGAATATCCTTGAATCCTAAGAAATGTATCTTTGTTATCCCTCAAGGCAAACTATTGGGACATATATTATCTAAATAAGGAGTTTCCATAGACCCAGAAAGAGTGGCAGCTATAATGAACTTACCTCTTCTAGTCAATAAGAAATAAATTCAATCTTTCTTGGGAAAGATTAATTTCATCAGTCAATTCATATCTGACTTTGCAGGCTTAGTAAGACTAGTGACACTTTTGCTAGAAAAAGATCTAATTTTCAAGTGGACTACAAAAGGAAGACAAGCCTTTGAAGAGGTTAAGAAAGCTATCTCAACAGCTCCAGTACTTAGAAACCTAGATTTTTCTAAGCCTTTTGTAATGTATGTATATGGAGGAGAGCTCAGTATTGTTGCTATTTTAACACAGAAGGATGATAAACATGAGGGAGAACATCCAATAGCCTTTTTCTCAAGGACTCTTAGGGAATATGAAACTATATATAACATTGTTTAAAAACAAGTGTATGCTATGGTAAAAGATCTCAAAAAGTTCAAGCATATAATATCAAGAAGTAAAATTCTGATACTTGTAGCACATCCAAGTGTCAGAGAATACATCATGGAGGGGGAAATTACTAAAAAAGAGCAAACTGGATAACTAAAATACTTGAATATGATGTAGAAGTCAAACACACTAAATTAGTTAGAGGTAGGGGTTTGTGTCAATATATGACTCAAGAACTTGAAAAGATGATACCTAAAGAAATAAATTCAGGAACATAAGAAGAAATTGTATTGAGAATATAAGAAATTGATCAGGAATCTTGGGTCACAAGCAAGATTCATTTTATGAAAAATGGGATTTACCCAAGAGAACTCCCTCAAAATAAGAGAAGATACTATAGAATGCAAGGAGTTCATTTTGTTTTAATTGAATAGGTTCTTTTCAAAAGAAATTCTAATGGCAAATTGTTAAGATGTGTAGAAAAAGATGAGGCTAAGAAAATACTACATGAAATGCATCATGGAGTATCAGGTGGACATTTTTTTGAAAAAACCATAGCTATAAATATAAGTGAAGCAAATGATTTTTGGCCTACTTTATTTACAGATTGTTATCAGTTGGTTAAAAAATGTCAATCTTGTCAATATTATGTGGGGAAGAGAAGGAATGCAATAATGCCTCTTAGTCCTATAATTATGGATGAACCTTTTGCTCAATGGGGTCTTGACTTCATTAGAATGATAAATCTAGTATCTAGTATGGGTCACAAATGGATCTTAATAGCCACATATTATTTCACTAGATGGACCGAGGTAGTGCCACTCAATGAAGCAATAGAAAATGTGATCTTATATTTTCTAGCGAGTATCACTACTCATTTTGGGGCTCCTCGCACCATAATTTTAGATAATTCTAAAGCATTTTTAGGGTCCAAAGTATCTGACTTTGCATTAAAGCATGGAATATATCCAAAAACTTCTTCCAATTATTACCCTTAGGGTAATGGTTTGGTAGAATCAACCAATAAGAACTTGATTAGACTCATCAAAAGAACAGGGCCTGATCATCACAAAGAATGGCATAAAGTGCTTAATTTATCACTGTGGGATGATAGAATTATGCCCAAATAGGTGATCAAAATGTCCCCATATGAATTAGTATATGAGAAACCTACTATAATTCCCCTAAGCTTGGAGATTCTTGCACTTCAGCTAATCAAATAGATTGAAATTGAATAAAATGGCCCCATGCAGGTCAGACTCATTAAACTTTTAGAAGTTCAAGAAAAGAGGGATGCAGCACATGATTCATTGATAAAGCATCAAAAAATAGTTAAAGACTATTTTGATAAAAATATTTCAAATCCCCATTTTGAAATAGGCTCATTTGTTTTAAAATGCGATGCAAGAGCTGCCAAACTAGGTCAACACACTAAGTTTGAAGCATTATGGACTAGCCCTTAAAAAATTCAGGTGTGTAAATAGTAAAATTTGTTTAAGCTAGAAATTATGGGAGTTGTGGTTTCTTTTTGAGCAGGCTCAAAAGTCCTTGGGTTCACCAATAACTATAGAGTAAATAATACTCTACATTTCATTCTGAGTTTCAGTTGCATGTTGCAAAGTTTTGTTCCTACATAATTTGGTTCGAGACGGTGAAGTTTTGAAAATAGAGTGTGGGCTCTATTTTCCTTTTGATTCATTTTTCTCTAAGTGTTAAAATCAAGCAGATACTACCAAGTGTCATCGTCCGAGGCACCTTTCATATTTTCTGAGTTTGTTGGAATGTGCCACATATCTTATAGTGACTCAACAGAACGTGCCAAGTGTCATCATCTATGATTTCATATTGGCACCTGCATTTCATCTCTTTTTAGTATAAGGTTTTAACAAGCTAAGTAACAAAGTAAAGTGGAAAGCGCTAAGTGGCAGTCATATAAAGTCTTAGTTTTGCTTTTCTAAAAGCAACAAAAGATGCCACATACCCTAGCAAAAGATTATTGAAGCCACCACGTGTTGTCATCCAAATTATCTTCATTTTTGCTTCACTGATATAGTAAAGACCATGGTGGGTCCCAAGTTTTATGTCTAAAGCAAGTGGAAGCTACCAGGTGTCACTATCTGTGTAAGTGAGAAATGAGACCCATTTGTTTCTATGGTATAAATAGAGTAAAGTAGAGGTCACCAAGTGTCATCTTCCATAGGTTTCTAAAAAGGTAGCTAAAAGAAGCAAAGACCACTAAGTAACCCTAAATAAGTAAAGCAGACATTGCCATGTGTCCTTTAATGAAGCAGCAGAGATCGACACCTATCCCTGTGTCACCTTTTAAAGTTACTCAGGTAAGAATTGCTATGGGTATTATTTTATTTTAAACTATTGAAGTTTCAAGGAAGTGGATTGTGACAAGTGTCAAAGGTGGAACACTCCTAATCAAAGACACAAAAGAGTATAAGTTATGCAAAAAGTGGTGCATGTATTCAATAGGTGCTGTAGAACATGCCAAGTGTCCTCCTCTAGTGTCTCCTAAAGTAATAAGAAGGTTTTCAAGAAAATGGCTAAGTGTTACCTAGAATTTAGGAGAAGGGAGCGTCCTATAATCTGTTTCAACCAATGAACTGCCAGAAGATGAAGCATTCTAGAATCTATAAAATATCTTCTATTATACACTTCTAGTTTGGTTAGATTTTAGTTGGGCCATTAGATTGGGAATAAGCAGAGAATCTAGAATGAATCCAAGGCTATAAATAAGGGTGTAGAGATCACCAAAAAGGAGGATGAGGATCAATTATCAGAGAGAATTATTGTAAAGATTTTAGATTTTCTAGAGCTGTGACTAAGTAATATCATTTGCTTTAGTTTTATCTTCTTAAGTTGGAAGGTTTATGTAACTGTGCATGTTTTTATGCCTCTTATGTGACTAGAGAATTAATAAGAAGATTGAATCCTATGCCTTTGTTGATATTTTTTGTGTCATTTGCAAAAGTAGTCTAGGCTATAGATTTTCTAGAACTGTGATTAGGAATGTCATTTGCTTGTGTCTTGTTTTCTTGAGTTGAAAAGTTTATATAACTGTACATGTTTATGTGCCTCTTATATGACTAGAAAATTCAAATAAGAATATTGAACCCTATGCCTTTGTTGACATTTTTTGTATCACTACAAAATTAGTCTATGCTATGAGCCTCTATTTTTATTATTTCCATCTTTTACATTCATCATGCACTTGTTTGATTTTAAATGTAAATGAATCCCACATATAGTCTCACTATGCTCATGATTAAGGTTGAATTACATTCAAGCACATAACCATAGATTAGATTTACTTTCTTGCATTTGTGTTTATAATTAAAATTCATATCCCTTTTCCCAGTATCTACTCAATATAAATAAGAACCAGCTTCTCAAAAATATATAGGTTGTTTCAAGTCACAAGTCCCACATCTTGAAACTTTCCATTGTTGGTGTTTATTACAAAGTGCAATTTTAAATCATTAACAATAACCACTTGGTGGACTATTCCACCCACTAGAATAACTCTTGTGCTAATGCTTCTAGATCTTCTACTGATGCTTCTGGATTCTCTTTCGATGCTTTTGGATTCTTTATTTTGTTCCCTCTTTCCATTCTATATTTTGTCTCTTCCTGGTTATCTAATCTCTTGTAGCTATCTTCTCACCTTTTATTGGCTTCTGTGGATCCTTTCTTAGTGGGTCGCTAAGTTTTTCCTCAATTTTACATGATTTGAAAACTAATGGTTATTTTATTGTCCTGAATTTGACGTCTATAGGGACATCACCAGTCACTTGAACCTTTTGAACCTTGAATCATCTTTTAGATTTCACCATTTCAATGGTTCAATGGTTCAATGGTTTGATGGCTCAATATTTTATGTTTTGTAAAGAGTCATGTTCACTTAGTATTCTTATGAATTCAATTTATCATTGAATCTTTTGCTTGAACCTTCTATTTGAACCATCCACTTGAACCTTTCACTAGAACCTTCCACTTGAACCCTCTGCTTGAACCTTTCACTTGAACCTTTTTAGTAGAGTTTAATGGTTCAAAGTTCAATGTGACTATGGTCGGTCTATATAGTTCATTTCATATCATTAAACCCTGCCATTGAACCATATAAAATTGAACCCTGATGTTGAACCATCCTTATCAATTTTTTAAGAAATGCCTTCAAGTGTTTTGAAAAAATTTCTTGCAAAAACCCACCTTTTGAACCTTGTTCATTTTCTCGACTATAAACCCTTTAAAAATGAGTGATTTCCTTTGCCAAAAAGGCTTGTGAAATTGAATAACTTGACTGCTCAAAATATTTTTTAAAAAGGAGACCATTTTTGGCCTACATGACCAAAATGGTCAACACATTGTCCACAAAAATGAGTGACTAGTTTTAGGAACAACAGATGGCTCCAATTAGGGAACTTCCATCGATTATATTTTGAAATGATCGAAGGAAGTAGAATCTATACTCTAAGTGCCTTCATCCATACCATTGGGCCATAGAGTCAAGCCACCCAAAAAGAGAAAGACACCAAGAGCTAAATGAACAACACAAAACAAACAAAGACAATACAAATGTACAAATGAACTTATCTGATACTTCAAGGATTGAAGTGATTTAGATGTTGCCCACTGTGAGGCAATGAGAATGGCATTCCATCTTGATATTTCAATAAGAAACTATTTTCACCACTAAATCGATGAATGGTGAATGGACCTCTCCATAAGGAATCAAAATTTCCATGCATTTATTTTTGTTCTCTCCTCTTGTCCCATAACAAGAGTTGATCTCTAAAATTAAACTCACAAATCCTTGCTTTCTAGATATCTTCAAATGCTAATTTGCCTTCATTTGTTGACAACATTCTAAGACTTGTTGTAAATGATGTACATAATCAAGATAATGTTTGGAGAAAATAGTCAAGTCATCAAGATACACCATGATGAACTTCCCTAATTCATCTCTGAAAGTAAGGTCCATTTCTCTCTAGAATGTGGTGCTAGCATTGATCAAACCAAAAGGCATTATACAATATGTAAGCATGCCCCAAGGTGTAGTGAAAGTGGTTTTATATTGATTTACTTCATTAACTTCTAATTGATTATATCCAAAAAAACCATCTAACATTGATAACATTCCTAAGCTGGTTACTATTTGCAATACTTGATCCATGATGGGTAGAGGGTCGTTGTCCTTTAGAGAAGACTAATTGAGATTCCTGAAATCCATGCAAATATGAATTTCTCCATTCTTTTTTCTTATAGTAACTATGTTTGTGATCCAAGTGGAATGGTGAATTGAAAAAATTATTCTAACATTCAACATCTTTTGAATCTGTGAAAGGATAGTACCTGATATTTTGGGATTATATTGCCTTGATTTCTATTTATGAGGTATAGACCCAGTCTTAAGGGGAATTTCATGTCAAATTTATTTACGGTTGAAGGATTTCAATTCATCATAAGAATATGCCAAAACATCAATGTAATGGTGAAGAAGAGTAATTAATTTAAGCTTTTCATCAGTAGTGCAACAGTTCCCAATGTTGACTATTTTGGGATTTTCTTTTATACTCAAATTTACTTGATCAAACTCCTTAGAGGAACTTGAATCCATTTGTTGTTGCTTGATATACCTATCATTCTTATCAAATATCTTCTTAAGAGAAACCAAACCTTTTGGGATTTTATTCCCTTTGAGTTGAAGAAACTCTTCACTAGTTTGTGAATCTCTTTTAGGAACTGATTCTAGTGGGGGAGAGTCACTACCTTCAAAATAAATCTCCTCAAAACTATCCATATTTTCCATAAAAGTGACAATTTGATTATCACCATTAAACACCTAACAATGGTCAACATTATTAGATACACTTGGTTAAAAGACCAACTCAATAGTGTACTTGTTCCCTTTAAAATCTTTATGAGGAACCATGAGGGTTGTAGAGATAGCCAATGAATCTACATGATCATGAAACTCTTTTGGCACTATAGAAATATTGAAAGCATTAAAACTTTCAATTCAATCCCATAAAAGATTGTGATAATGATGTAGTCTTTTATTTTTGGTTTGGTACAAAATTCTCACTTGACAAACCACCAATTCAACATCTCCCCAGACATGGATAATTTTAACACCTTTAGCATGAGCATCTTGTAATCCAAGCAACAATGATTCATATTTAGTGGTGTTTTTGGTATTTCTAAATTGCAACTTGTATGAGTAAGGGAAGATTTTTCCTTGTGGGGATATCAAAATAATTCCAGCTCCATAACTGGTATAAGAGCAATTGCCATCAAATTTTAAAATCCAAACATCCTTTAAATTTGATCATCTTAAATATTTCTCTTCATTAGTGAGGGAAGACCCCCTTTTACCTAAACTTTTCTCTATGAATTCTTCTAATTTTCTATCTAAATTATTTGAATTGTCACCTAATGAACTTTCATCTAATGAAATAGAAACATATTTAGTGGAAAAAAAATAATTACCCATTACTAAGGATTCAAACAAAATTTGAGATTTAGGGTTTGACATTTGAGTAACAATATATTTTTACTCTTTCTCAGGAGGCAACTTTTGCATGATGCCCTTAACAGGTATCGTCACTTCAGATATATCCATGTTTAATACTCTACCTACATCTTTACAAAAATTACATCTGAGTAAAATGCCATAAAAAGTTGGAACATCAGCCACTAAGACTATCATCTTAATCCTCTTATTTGGAAAAGCCAAAAATGCAAATTGGGCATCTTTGATTTGACCCAAAAGTGGCACTTGCTTGTTTGCATAGAGAAACATCTCCCAAAAGTCTTAGTTAAGGTAGGATCAAGGGAATCTACTACCTTGGTAGGCATAACATTATCAGAGGCTCCAAAATCTATTATACAATTACTCATTTTATGACCATTTATCAATAGAGAAACATAGAAAAGTTCTATTTTTCAAGGGGAAAAAAGAGGAGTAGTGACAAGATTATTTTGGGTGGATTTGTTCTTTGGGGGATCTTGAGTCACTTTTGAAAAATCTTGTCCTATAGGGATGGTTTTGTTTTTGATGCATTCAACCAATCTATCTAATTGCTTAGGGTTGGATTGTAAGTACTCAAACTTAGACATTTGGATCTTGTTCTTCCTATCATGATCAATTATGTCGAATAACTGGAATGAACTAGAAATAGAGGAAGGAAGTCCATCATTCTAATTTTTTTTGATGTGGCACTGGTTTGAGGAATAGAAGTAAAAGGTATAGGATTGTTTGAGGTACTTACTTTCTTATTGATCATTAGGTCCTTTGATTGGAAAAGTAGTGAAGTTCCATGTTTAGAAATTGAGATCACTGACTGAGGTTATTTTACTACTTTTCCCCTATTAGCTTATTGAGTTGACTAGTTTTGGGACCTAGTAAAAATAACATATGTTCCATCAAACACTTCTCCATATTTTCTAGTTTCATCTTAGTAATTCAAAAAACTAATATTAGAGTTTCCAACTAATTATTAATCTCTTTCTACAAAGAGATTAGCATCCTCTTCTTAGTCTAACTCAGGTTGGAAATAGAAATCATGTTTAGATTCATAATAACTTACTACTGAGTTGAATGATGTTGCTTTAATGGCAAGCTTCCCCTATGTGGGAGGAAGATGATTGGGTTACCCTTGATTTTTGGCAGCATTACCTTGATATGAATTATTGGGAAATGTCCTCCTTTGTATATCTTGATAAGGAGGAGTAGACATACCTAGGGACATTTGCTTTTTTAGAGCTAGAAATTCATTTGCTAACTTTTTCACCATAGGATTAGTGGTGCTTTTGGAATAATTTTTAGCAGATGAAGAAAATTTATTTCTATTAGGATCTCTTCTTATCTTACCTACAAATATTAGATCATCTTTTACTTCGGTAGCCAAAATTTGAGCTACCAAAAGATCAATATGGTCAACCTACCTTAATAGAAAACTCACTTCAAGAAGTTGAGAATTGATGAAGAAGCACTTAAGATTTTTTGGTGTTGGTTGAGTAATTATAGGAATCATATTTCTCAACTTATTGAATTTATCAATGAAGTCTCGCATAGGCTCATAAGGCTCCTTCTTCATTTGTGTAAGCTGAGCCAACAAGGCATGTGCATCTTCTGTGGGTTTGAACCTAGCCTCAAACATAGCCTTGAGAGTGTTCCAATTAGTTACAGTCTGAGCTTGAAGATGATAAAACTAATCTATGGTAGTGCCTTGAAATGTTTCTACAAATAGTATTACTACTATATATTAATAATCAATGCCTATCACACCACAAACTATGCAAAAAGCTACAATATGATCATCAGGATGAACTTTCCCATCACCATATAACTTGGGAAAATTCTTTCTTGAACTATGAGGTAGTTCATGTAAAGGTGGCATTAGATTTGGGGGTCCAAAAGGGTTACCCCAAAGGCCTTGGGCTACCATGATATGATGATTGAAAGGAGGGATACAAAACTTTTGTGGAGTATATATAGACAAAGCTCTACTAGTAGAGGAAGGAACAACTTTACCTGGTATAGGAGACCTGACGTTGGTAGGAGGAAAACTTCTGATTCACTGAAGGTGAGATCATGGAGGAGAAAGATCAAAATTATTTTGCTAGATAACCTTAAATACAATATCAACAATACCCTGAGCTCTCTAGTTTTGCATAAACCATAGATCTGCCAGAATGTAAAATGGAAAAGAATTGGAAATGCTTCAATTTGAAGTGTGAAGCTTCAAATTGCATGTTCTTCCTTAGTAGAGTCACCAAAAATTGTTGGGTGAATATTTTATCATCAACTAACTGAAGATAAAATAGTTATATCAACCATAGTGTAATGAGATAAATCTCTCCTCTTAGCAAGGTGAGGCTCCCTATAAAATATCACAAACTTAACCTATACTAAATACTAACTCATGGGTGAGATCATATCATCCATTTCTCTTTTTTCAGAAATGTTCACAAAATAAAAGGAAAACTCCCATGTAATAACTAAATTCATAAGAAGCCCATGAAAGCACAAAGTCTTTCATTTCTTCTCTTATTGATTTATGACTTATATCATAGTAGAATGAGGTGCAACCCAAAGTCTTCACTAAAAACTACAACATAGCATATGATTACAAAAGATAAAGGTAGTTCAAAGCATTTCCAATATCCTTTGTCTTAAGACACTAAAACACAAACTAAAGACTATTATGGTAGCACAAAGTCTCCATAATTAGCTTTAGAACATCTCCCAGATTATTTTTACTCACTCTACTTATTTGATCAAATGGATAAGATTATATTTAGGAAAATGACATAAGAATAATTTCCTACATAACACAAGTTATTTCAACACAAATTTTGAAAGGTCACTTACTTTCTCATTCACCTGATAAAATTTGATTAACAATCTGAGTTCAAATTCACAAAAATGTCTTTCAATTTAGATAGAGTTTTACTTCCATTAACTAAGAGATCCCCTCTCTCAAAAATGAGAGATTACAATATATATCATCTAAAAGAAAAACTTCGGTGCTTCTTTCCACAAATGGCCCATGCTACATTGAATGTATTGGAACGAGGAAGTCCTATGAAGGGCCCATGCTGGAGTAGATTACCAACCTTGACTTTTGAATTTAAATCATATCAAATTTCTATTCAAAAGCATAGGTTTCTTCATCCTCTAAAAGGCAAGGCCACTCTTTTTTATGATACTTACATGATTGTCCACTCATCTTTACTCAAATGAAGAAAAAATGGGCCATGACATTGAATACTTACACTCTTTGATAACCACTTGGTGGATTATTACACCCACTAGAATAACTCTTCTACCAACACTTGTGGATCTTCTATCGATACTTTTGGATTCTCTGTCAATGCTTCTAGATTCTCTATTTTGTTCCCTCTTTCTTGGTTATATTTTGTCTCTTCCTGGTGATCCAATCTCTCAAGGCTATCTTCTCACCTTTTTATAGCTTCTCTGGCTCCTTTCTCAATGGGTCACTATGCTTTTCCTTAGGTCTACATCATTTGAAAACCAATGGTTATTCCATTGTCCTAAATTTGACATATGTGGGGATGTCACCGATCACTTGAACCATCTTTTAGAGTTCACCGATTCAATGGTTCAATAGTTCAATGGTTCAACGGTTTGGTGGCTCAATATTTTATGTTTTGAAAAGATTCATGTTCACTCAGTCTTCTTATGAATTTAATATATCGTTAAACCAACTATTTGAACCTTCTGCTTGAACCTTCTACTGGAACCTTCCACTTAAACCTTCCACTAGAAGCTTCTACTTAAACCTTCCACTTGAACATTTTTAGCAGAGTTCAATGGTTCAAAGTTTAATTTGATTATGGTTAGTCTATATAGTTCATTTCATATCATTGAACCCTATCATTGAACCATATATATTTGAACCCCGATGTTGAACCATCCTTATCAATTTTCTAGGAAATGCCTTCAAGTGTTTTGAATTATTTTCTTATGAAAACCCACCTTTTAAACCTTATTTATTTTCTCGACTATAAACCCTTTGAAAAGAAGTGATTTCCTTTACCAAAAAAGCTTGTGAAATTGAATAACTTGACTACTCAAAACATTGTTGAAATAGAAGGAGACCATTTTTGGCCTACAGGACCAAAATGGTCAATAGATTGTCCACAAAAATGAGTGACTAGTTTTGGGAACAACACCATGTATATAAATCCTTTAATAAAGTTGTCAAATAATACCCAACTCACATGATTTTCACCCTAGTGCTGTTAGGTGAATAATTAAATCTTGATAACCCATCATGTAATTATTCAACGATCTTTTTTACCTAATCCTATTTTATATACCATAGGAGAAATACATTAATGCATCTTATGAAAAGTGCACCACTAATAAGAACATAAGGAATGGATTATAATATAAAGTTTTTTAACTTGGATTTATTCAAGCCATGTTGATATGCATTATGATATAAAGGAAGGTCCTCATGCTCTCAGTCTAGCTTGTTGAGGTGTCTTGGTATTTTAGTTATCTGTCATATAGTTCAAGAAATATATAATGTTCATTATTTGTATCCTCTCCTAACAACTTTAAAATTTCATTGCCTTACACCAACTTGGTGATTTATATGTATATGATGTATTTCATCACTTTTATGACCCAATCAAATATCTTAGTGCTAATGTCCTTGATATTTAATAAATCCTTTATATTCGAGTGTAAGACCAAAAGTTGGATATTGTTGTTTGAGATCATATGCCTAGAATTATTGAGTGCTCTTATTATCATAATGGTCTGATTCTCAAGAAATTTTTAGTGCAACTTAGAATCCTTGAGCACCTGGATAAAGAAAGAGATAGGATGTTCTAGTTGGTCATTGTTTTATTATGCAAGGATGGCTGAGATGCCTTCATCTCTACTAAATGAACAAAGGATGAGATCCTTACCATAATTTAGGTTTATCAAAGTAGGAGATTTTATGATGATCTAATTTATAGCCTCAAAACTACTTTGGCCTTCTTGGGTCTAGCTTAATGGAATGTTCTTCTAAAGCATTATTATGATGGGCTTCACCAAATTTTAAAAACTCATCATAAACCTTCTAATGAAGTTTATTTTTTTAGAAGCTTTGGAGACCCTTCTTGTGACCTAGGAGAGGGAGTGATAGAATGGATTTAACTTCTTTAGGATCAATTTTGAGTCCCTCTTTAGAGATAATGTGTCTCAAGAGTTTACCTTCATGTACTACAAATACACACTTTATAAGGCTCATAGAGACTCTTAACTCTCAAAAAATTTCAAATACTTGCTCTAGGTGATCCAAATGATCTAATGCACACTTCTAGAAAATAGTTATATCATCAAGGTAAACCAATATGATATTATTAGGGAGTCCCTTGAATTCCATATCCATGGCCCTCTAGAAGATAAGTCTTGCATTTGTCAACCTAAAATGAATTCTTTGGTATGTGAAGGTGCCTCACTTATTGGTGAATGTTGTTTCAAATTAATCTTACTCACATACAAGTACTTATTTATAGCTTGGATAACTATCTAATAGCTAAAACATTTCCACGCCTGTGACTATTTGTAAAATTTGTTCCATTGGAAAAAAAGGGTAGTTATATTTGAGGGAGTCTTTGTTTAGGTCCTTGAAATATATGCACAAGAGGATCTATCCATTCTCCTTGTACATTGGGACTATAATGGTCACCCATAGGGAATTTTTCATTGAAAATATTATGTTGGCCTCTATGAGCTTTGGGAGCTCCTTCCTCATTTATTACTGAAGATTAGGGCTAATTTTCCTACACTTTTACTTAAATGGCCTGGTATTGGGGTCTACCTCAATTATATGTTGGTCTAAGCCTATATCAAATCCTATAAGGTAATCAGTAGATTACATGTGAGTATATCATCATATATTTTAATTATCCTAATTAATTATTTGACTTTAGATGGGGAAGGGTACCTTACCATAGCCTTTAGGAGCTTGTCATCAAAGATGGCCACTGGCCTAAAGATTTACTCTTTCACCTTCATATTTCTCTTCTCATATTTAAACTAATCAGTAAGAGTTGAATAGGTTCTCTATACAGTGACCAATCCTCTATGGATAATGTTAGTTTCCTGTTTAATTGGATGATTTGATCCTAATGGTATGCATAGAACCTTGATTATTATTTTCAAATAATACTCTCATACTCCTCTTGTATAAAATTGATGATATGACTCATCATTATTGAACACTTGCCAATTTACTGTCACTATTAGGCACTATACAGGTCTAACTATAAGTTTGACAATCCATCATGAATATCTTTCAAAACATCAATAGGGAGGTTTTATTGAGAGTTTATTATGGTAAGCCTATATGCATTAGTAGTTTGATTCCTCGACATAGATTATATGTTAAAAGCATTAAATATTTAGTTTAGATCCTAGACTCTATGTTTATAATCCTTTAACAAACTATTCTTGGATTGATTTTGGGTCCTTACCTAGTTTACATCAAATTCACTATCACCAAACATTTACAATATCTTATATCCCTTCTTTTATGCCAATTAAAATCCTTGTATCAATGCCTCATATTCAAATACATTATTGGTATAACTAAATTATAGTTTGCATGCATGAAATTATTTCTCCTTTTAAAGAGAGACCATGACAATGCTTGAATCTTCATCATTTCTTCTTTTAGAGCAATCAGAATATAGTTACCATATTTATTCAAAGTCTTCTTAAAATTTTATGAGGTTTAACATAATAGAGTTGTCCTTAAGGATGAATTAATTACCTAGTCCTATTTCTTCCATAAAATCATATGGATCAAATCCATAGTGCTCATTAGCCTAGTCATCAAGTTCTACATCTAGGACCTCCTCTAGAGGTGTGGTAGTCTCATGCTGGACTGAACAACATTAAAATTTATGCATAGCATAATTCATATCAATGGGATTTATTGAGTATGTTTTCATATGATATATAAAAATATGATCATCCTTAATGGTCTCCTTGGTTCTATATCTAGTCTTTAATAATATGTGTGACTAGTTAGATGACAAATACCCACCCATTTTTGTAGTGAAGTTTCTTAAAAGATAAATGGAAAATAAGGGAAGTAGGTCTATAACAAATATGTCTTAGATAATGGAGAGGATAATACATGTATTCAAGGTAAGTTGTAATCCTTTAATAACCCCAAAAATGTTGACAATTGTTCTATCTACTTAAATAACTCCTTTTTCAATTAGGGTTTACTCTATACCTAATATATCAGCTATCTTCTTGGGTATGACTGAGTGGATTTCACATGAATAAATCATGAAATTAAAGATAAGGTGTATACCTATGATCAAGGATATATAAAATGGTGGTATATTTCTACTTATTGTAAGATCTCCATTTGGTTGACATAAGCATATGTAAATTGATGGAGAGGCCTTTATTGGTTCATGAGGATGAAAGCTCTTCAATGCTTCCTACAATAAATTCCTTTAGGAAGGGATGGATAGGTCCTCCCACATAGTCATGTTAAAGATTTTTTTCTTCATTTATTCCACTATTTTGAAATAAATTAGGGTCCCTTTTGAAACCTTAGGATAGTGTATGCAATTAGAAATTCATCATGTCCATAAATCAATCTTGGATCAGATGGGATAGATCACACCTACACTTCCCATTAGGGGCATAAAATTGTTAAGTGCAAGTATGACCAATGTGAAGATCTACTAGACCTGATTAGGGGATCACTTGTCTTAAAAAATCATGTGAGGTAGGGTTCCAAAGCCTATAGTCTAACACAATCACATAATAACCCAAAAAGAGTCCTATAATTTAATATTTCACTAATCTAATAACAAGAAAATTAAATATAATCTAGTGCACACCAAAGCATGTGGGACAAAGTGGGGGTTATAAATAAAGAAAATAATAACCTATAATAAAAATGTATTAGAAGACATATACTCACATCAATGTTTACAAAATCCTAAATACATGGAAGAGAAGAATACAAATGCACTATTTATCTAATCTTATAAAGGAGGAATAAAGTTGGGAATACTTACCTTTTAAGATAAACCCACTGAGCTTCAATCTCTTCTTTGGCCAAGGTGATTCTCAAGAGATTATTGTGGTATGTAAGAAAAATTAAGATAAATCAGCTCTAGTCTACACAACCTATGCAACCATCCAAAAGACTTATCCATAAGATGAGATCATAGCTCTAAAGAAAGTATTAATCCCTAAAGATTTATTAACCAAGTAGAATGGTCAATAGGAAGATGTTCATTCACACTTATTTGTTTGATTATTTTATCTACTAAAATGGTGGTAAATAAACTTGTATATATATATATATATATACTAGTATATTACCCTAAAATCATTTTGGAATGTCAATTGTGCTATGTCAACCCAATTGACCTAGCACATTTTTGGGTCTAAATTTTTGGAAGAGAGACATATGATAGTGTAAACTAATATCTACGTCATCATTATTCTAACACATTTTACGGTTTGTAAAATAGATGAGTAAAAATAAAGATAGAGGAAAAATAAGGAATCTGCCTAAAAATAAATAAATGAATTGAGTTGCTAAAAAGTGTTTTTTAATAGGGAAAAAGATAAGTCATTTGGAATTTTGAATTGTGAAAGAGAGAAAATATATCTTTGAGACCAATCAAGGTTAGGATGGTGAGGGAATGACATGCTAGATGAGGAGCACACCTAGAGGTGGTAATAGGTACATTATAGGTACATAACTATGGACCTTAAATCAATTTTTGAAATTTTAAATTGAATCAAGTGAATTTTTGATAAAATTTGACTTTAAGCATTTATATATTTCAAAATTGAACAAAATCAAATTCTAAGGGTAAAAAATAGGAAGATGAGAAATGGATTTGAAGGGTTTAGGAATAAAGTGAGTGAAGTGCACATTTTGTGAAAAATGTACTAGGTCGACCAGGATGACATAGTAGGATGAAACATAGCAAAATCCATATGGTTGACCTAGTAGGTATGGGTCGACCTAGTGTATTTACATGGTAAAAAGCTAGAATGGAGAGAGTAACTAGTCCATAAGGGCCAAAATGAAAACTTAGTATGAGGGAGGGGAAGATAAGAGGATTGAATTTGAATTTGAAGTAAAATATGATAAAAATAGGAAAATTTTAGTCAAACTAGGTTGACTAGGGAACCAAAATTAGCATAAAAAAGAATGTAGAAAGATGAAAGAGGGGTAGAATGGTCCAAAATTAACAAAGGAAGGCAAGAAGGACCAATTAATATATAAATAGGACAAAATAAATTAAATTAATAAGATAAAATCAATTAGTCTTATTTTTTAATTAAAATTATGAAAATGATGTATTAAGAATGTATTATGATTATACATGACATGAAGGAACTAATACATCCTTTGTTATTTCTTGGTTATAGAGATGTATAAGATTTTGGAGGTTGATGGATGTGTCTTGGTTGTTATATTTTTTACTTAAATTGTTAGATAGAGATCAAACTAGACTGGTAGCCATGGGTCTAGGAGGTATATCTAATATGTGCAAGATCCCCCTTAGTGTTGACCTATTAGTCATGTTCTTAGGATGTTGGGAATGATTAACTAACACCTTTAGATGGGAGGTGGATGGGGATGTGATAAGGGTGGGTATCATACTAGAATATGTCCATGTCATCCTCAGGCTACCTATAGTAAGAACACTGATGACCATAAAAATACTAAATAGCTAAGAGGAGAAGAAAGCCTTAGCCATGTGGGCTATAGGCTCAAAGATGATATTGAAAGGATGGAGATTTAGTATTGATGATGTTTATATATCATATATTCTAGATTTATGGAAGGTAGTGATAGGCTTTGTGACATAACAGGTGATCTATCACATGTTAGATGACAAGGTACCACTATTCATGGTAGCCTTGAGTAGGATGACGCTAAAGGATGGAGTATTATACAATATAGGCTATATAGTCTAGGTATAGCTCATACATGATATATTTTGTATGTTGGTTAGAGGGTAAAATACTATGGGACTAATCATATTGATAACATCATAAATATTTCAGAGATGTCCCATGTATCTACCAGCTGGGTTGCCCCATGTAGTCAATTATGGGTCACCTTGAGTGTAGAGATTAAGGGAGGACTAGGTATCATAGGTCATGCCCCATGTGCCAATGATACATATGTTGAGATGTGAGAATATAATGTGGTGGCTATATGGGCACATAGTAGCTACATGGGTGAGTTGGCATATAGTTACACCAACACTAGAGAGGAGAGAGGTGGTTAGACACTATACATGGTAGAGAGAGACACATATATTGGCATATGTGCTAGGATAGATGGGGATACCTCATTTTATGACACCAATATTGATGCCTGACTAGTGGGCTCATTGCTATGTACCTAGGGATATGATGTATTGATGTATATGGGTTGATGGAGATACCGACATGTGGCACACATTCCCTTAGTTAGTTATATGGGTATAATATATTAGGATAATAGAGTAACTTGTGGAAGTAGTATATTGGGTAATGGTCAGCCTAAATTGGGATTAGGAGGTTATCCATCCATGGGTTAGATATATGTATATATATAGGAGATGATTATGATGGTAAAGATATCAAGTAAGCATTGAGCCTTCTATTGTAAGAGGATATTGGAGGTTGTCCCCTCAAAGAGACATTGTGGAGTTATTCCTTCGTAAAGGAGTATTATATGGTGTTTCCCTACCTTAAGTGTATTTCTTCATATATTGAATATCAAGATCATTACAAGTGGTATCAGAGCTTCGATTTGGGTAATTTGGGTGGAGTGAAACACTAATTTCACTATATCTTCTGAAATATAAGGAAATTTTATTTGAATTTTTTATGAAAGATGTAGGCAAATATAATGGAAGCATAGTAAAAAATTTTGAATTTTTTGATTCATTTTGAGGGATTTATAGATATTTTAGGTTTTATAATAATTTGGCTATATATTATGAAATATAGGGAATTTTTATTCAAAATTTTTACTGGAGATGTAACTAGATTTAGGAGAAGTAAATTCAAACTTTCAGAAATTTTTGAGTTGTTTGGAGTGATTTATTGCAATTTTATGGATCACTTTTGACATTTTAGGGTTTCATGAACCCTAATTTATTTGTGTATCATGGAGTTGAAAAAAAATTTAGGGGAAGATGATATTGATGCTAAAGAATGGTGGTTAGTTTTGGAGAATAATTTTAGAAAAACTTTTGGGCGAAGATGATTAACTCCTTTTTTTTCTGGGCCTGCACTAGATTGGTTTGATCAGTTGAGTGTACAGAAAGGTTTTCTTCATGGAAAGAAATGGAACAATTTTTTTTAGATTGATGGGCTATAAAACAAGAAGTAGAAAAGGAAGAATTAGTAGAAGAAGAAGAAGAAGCAGCAGAAAAAGAAGAAGAAATAGAAGAATCATCAGAAGAACAAGAACAAGAAGTAGAAGAAGAAATAAAAGAAGAAGTAGATGATGAAGAAGAAGAAGAAGAAAACAAGGGTTCAAATAATTTGGCTCCAAAGAAATCCAAGTCAATTTTTCAATTTCATGGATACATTCAAAAGAAGAAGGTAGTTGTGTCCATAAACCCTACCAGCAAGTATAAATTCATTAACATGAATGTGGCCAAGCATCTACATGTTCAAACAAAGAATATCAAAGAGGTTCAAGTAGATGGTAAGAATATTTCAATGTTTGAAGATCTGAAGCTCATTATGGAAAAATATGTTTTGCATTCAGATTTTTATGCTTTAGATATGGATGATATGGATATAGTTCTTGGATATCCATGGTTAGAGACTTTGGGAATAATGAATATCAATGTTCAAAAAAAATTCATGAAGTTTTGGTATAAGAAAGAGAAGATCACTTTACAAGATATCATAGTGAAAAAGGCACCAATAACAATCCAGGTAGATCATAAGGATGAGATTGAAACAAGTGATGAAGATCATGATGAAGATTCAGATGATAGAGATAAAGACACACTACAAATGAACAATTCATCTACTCAAGAGACAAAGAAGGAAAAGGTTGAAGAGGTAGAAGAAAAGGTGGATAAGGTCAAAGTACTAGAAAAGGTTGAGGTATATAGACACCCACATCATCATGAGAGGAAACAATCATGCAACCAGGTGAGGAAGTGTCATAACAAAAATCATTTTGTCTATAAAAGAAATACAAATTCCAATCATTATGGATATGCATGGAATCTAAAGAAAAGATAATATGGCACATGGAATGAATGGGGACAACACTATGACTATGCATGGAAGAATACCTATTATGGTCATGGTTGGAATCAAAGTAGCACAGTGGAATATGGTACATGTAATAAAAAGAGGAATAATTATTCTTGGACTCCAAAGCAGTATAATTATGATCATGAACGAAATCAGAGGAGCATAATAAAATTTGGAAACAAGCTTGGAGAGATATCACTTGCCAAGATCACATATGGATGGCTAGATGATTGAGATTGGAGACAAGTGTGCAATGATTTGAAGCACACGCATTATTTGGTTTCTTCTTATGTTTTGAGAACAAAACATGTCAAGGAGGGAAGGAATGCTATATACCTATGGATATGATGTATTGATGTATATGGGTTGATGGAGATGCTGACATGTGGCACAGATCCCCTTAGTTATATAGGTATAATATATTAGGATAATAGAGTAACTTGTGGAAGTAGTATATTGGGTAATGGTCGGCCTACATTGGGATTAGGAGGTTATCCATCCATGGATTAGATAGATGTATATATAGGAGATGATTATCATGGTAAAGATATCAAGTAAACATTGAGTCTTCTATTGTAAGAGGATATTGGAGGTTGTCCCCTCGAAGAGACATTGTGGAGTTATTCCTTCCTAAAGGAGTATTATATGGTGTTTCCCTACCTTACAGGTATTTCTACATATATTGAATATCAAGATCATTACACTCATCATGTGAGTGAACCATGAGGGAAGAGATGAATTAAAACACTAATAATGAGGTTGACATTGAGGCCACATTAGGAGCAACCATGGACTAGTCAAGCATGACAAATGGTAGAGGAGGAGGTAGAGATACAAAATGTACCACTACTATCCCCACAACAAGATTAGAAATATACACCAAAGAGATGGTGGTGATAGAGATAGGAGAGAGTGAAGACTATAGACATCCTAGAAGATCCCATAGATGAGCTAGATGAGATTATAGAGAGACCACTCAGATGGAGGTTGAGACAAACATGAGACATGATAGCTAGGTTTGAGTTGAGGTTGTGACCTATTGAGGAGGTACTAAGATGTCTCAAAAATATGGAGACTATGCTAGGTGATACTGAAGATGATGATATCATAAGAGCTGAGACATAGATAGGTATGAATATGGTTGAATTATTTCTTATGTTTTTATTGGTAGTAGAGAGATATATATAAATATTATGGGATATGATAGTGATTTAATATCCATCTAGTGTGATTTTTTAGGTATACCTGAGGGCGAGGATGAAATATGGGGGTCCTTGATGAGGGGAGCATTTTATGACATCCTAAATGAGACTCTAAAATGATATGACCCTGTGACACTAGATAATTTGAGTGTACCATCTACCATAGCTCAGGCGAGTTGGTTTAATTTTTTTGGCAAGGTAGTGAGGCAAATATAGTTGTAGATAAAGAGGATGTATCCATTAATTGAAATGGGTGCAAGTGAGATATAATCCTAGTAGGCCCAAAAAGATGAGAGATATGAGTATTTAGACATAGTGACATAGATTATGTAGGTATATACAATTATTCAAACTTAGCTGACATAGGTGTATATAGTGACCCAGGCTGATTTGGTGTAAGCACAATTGTAGATAGCATGCCTATAGGTATAGGTAAAGGGATCAACATCTCAGACTACCTTGTTATAGAATACCATTCATAGGAGTCATATTGAGGCCTCCACAAGAACAATGGCTAGGCCACGAGATAGATAGGATGGATCTTAACCTTAGTATTAAGGCTTTTTATATGGTTGTATATGTTGTCTTTATGATGTTTATGTTTGTGGTTATTTTTGGATATATTTATTTCTAACATATATATTTATATTTTTTGTATATGCTATATGAAATATATGTGGTGTGGTTTATTTTATATAATTATGGAGTACACATGCATGGTAAAAAAAAAAAAAAAAGCAAAAAGGACATGGAAAAATATAATCAATCAAAAATGCACTACACACTAGTTCAATTTGGGAAATGTGTAATAATAATAAATGAGTACGTATAAAAATCCAATACAATGGAAAAAAAGATGGTATAAGGAGATTTGTTTTTAAACCAATGCAAAATATTATTGTACCAAATTAAAACAAGTAGAATCATACTAAATATCACATTGGGAAGTATGACAAACAATGTAACAAAATGGAAGGTATGTAAAAGGGCACAAATACTAATAAAAACAAATCAAAATTAAGTCAATCAATTATACTATATCATGATGGAAAGTACAAAAGAAAAACAAAATTTTCAAAAATTTGGTCTTAAATTTATCATACTAATTCAAGCTGGGAAGTATGAGAAATTCAAGAAATGGTTGTGATCCTACATGCACTCAGAAAATAAGAAAACAAAAGGTGAAAAAAAAATTAAGTAAGCATAAAACATAGTAATTCAAGATGGGAATCATGTCAATGATGTGTAACCTCATAGTCAATCAAATCTTATCTCATATTTTCCACGTGTAATTTTGGATGGTGACTTTGATTATTAGAAAATTTTGTGAGGGTTGGGTCCTATCCATGGTCTTACACTACAACTCACAAAGAAAAACCCAAGGGGTACCAAATAAATATTGGTAAGTAGAAGAATAAGTAATGGTAAATCAAGGATGTGGGTAATAGGATGGTAATTTATTATGGATATCAGGTCCTATCTGTGGTCTTATAAAGCAACTCACAAATGATATCCCATGGGGAGTGATCAGTAAGAAAAACAATATTTATGAAGAGGAAGTATGAGGGAAAAGTAATGAAAAATGGAGTGTAAAAATCAAAACTGAAGTGTCTTATGAGAAGACCTTAAGAGGTAAGAGGCATACTAAGGACATGAAAAGACACTAAGTGACTAGTGGTCATCTATGTAAAAAAGAAAACCACTTGGTGTAGACATAAACATTTGTACGAAAATAGGTGTGCTAATAAGATTAACTCATGATGGTATATTGGTACAAGGAAAATAAAAATGGACCTACCTTCCCAAGACATGTTTTCCACTCCTCAGGACCCCTTACAGAGCTATCCATCTACTATGAATATTGGGTACTTACATGAGAAAGTAGGTAACACTAAAATATTTTTTTATTCTCCTCTTCTAATCTACTAGCCTAATGCACCCCAAAGGACCTTGGATCTATCATGAGGTCAACTATGGATTTTTAGCTTCGACTAGAAGAATGAGATGTGCTTTAAATCATGGATTTTAGTGTGATTAATATTTTAAAAATATTCAATATTTTTGCCTTTTGATATCATTGACTTTTCTTTAAATGACTTGAATTTTAGTCTTTTTTTGAAAGATTTTTAAGATTCCTCCTCCATATATATTTAGAATGACCAATCATGTTAGAGATAGCGATACACATGAATGAGATGTAAGCTAAGGATAAAGGAAGCAGGTAACCTAAGATAAAAGACTAACTAGAACATTTAGGCTTGACAATTAACTCAGCCTATGATTTCAAGTCTCAACCATGTATATGTTTAGTTTGAGGAAAAACTAATAAGGAAAAAAGGAGATCCAAAGGAGGTCTAGTGAAAATAAAGAGTAATGAGAAGGATTGCTTGTGAACTGATCACATGGTAATAAGAGATAGTAACCAAAGGGAAGGGGGTAAGTATAACCAAGTCACCATGACAACTATCTATGAAAAATAAAGATAAGAAACCAAACAATCATACAGATAGAAGGGAAAGAGTTTTGAGAAAAAAAATCTAAAGGAAAAGAAAATAATGATAAGGAAAAAATAACAATGATAAGGAAAAGACAATTACATATAAAAAATGATAACATAATCTATCTATAGTACAACAAGAAGGAGAAACATAATATAAGATAAGAAAGAGTTTGACATAGTGTCAAATGATATAATTGAATAGATAAAATAAATATGAGTGGAACACATGTCCACTCTAAATATAAATGTGAAATCACCATGCATGTGATCATAAATACTAGTGAATTTGTCCACATACATTATCTAATACATCAGATAAGTCTCTATGAAGATAAATATGCACTACAGATAATATCTATTCAATCTTAAGTGAACACTCAAAAAATACATTTTTTCTGATCTCCTCAATTGAAAAAGTAGGAATGCTCAAAGGATCATGTTGAATATGAAAGTTAGGCAAAGGTTGTTCAGGAGAATGTGTGGGAAAAGGATCTTTATTAGAAGGAATCATAGGTGGAGAAGGATCCATAGGTAAAGGACTCACAGGTGGAAAAGGATCCATAGGTAAGGGAAGGTCCACAGTGACAAAATTATAGGTAGAGGCATATAAGGTGGTGAAGGGACCATGGGAGGTAAGGAAACCACTAGAGATGAAGCCATAAGATAAAAATGAGTATCCTTCTTGTGGGAATGACCTATGAAATAAATGATTATAAGGTGATCCTTAAGAGGTTGTTAAATAATGTGGAAATTATCACTATGATGCATTCCATATAGGTGCTATAGATAATATACCTCAACATACTTAGATAAATATTCAAAAAGTACCTTCAAGGGAGGTATGGCTTTGTTTGGTGATGCAAAAGAAAGATGTAAGGTATTAAGGTATTCTCACAACTTATGATAATGGGTAGAAGAGTGGTTATTTATCCCATGGAAGTAACAAATATGATTATGAGTGGTTTTAGGAACACTCACACAATGAGGTAAAATAAGAGTAGAGGAAGTTGAAGAGGACTCATCAGTCCATTTGGTGGGCAAATGAGCCATCTTAGGTAGTGAAATTAAACCATCATCAAGGGAATGTGATGATGAGGAAGGAGTGGAACTAGGTTCAACAAGGGAAGCACTAGGATGAGAAGCAGGAAGAGGATCAACAATAATAGGAGAGGAAACATGTTCAACTATAGTGGAAAAAGGAATGGGTTCAATTATAGATGGCCCTACTAAAGGAGGTGAAGGATTTGAAGAAGCTCTACAGAGGACTACCCTAGGTGTGATAATGTGATAAGGTCTGGTCATAACATGATCCAAGAGCATGATCTTAAGTGGTTCCTTAGAAACTAGAGGTATCAGTGCCATCTCTACCCTATGATAAAGATGAAATTCAAGAATTGGGAATTATAAATAAAATAAAATGACTAGATGCATGAAAAGACTCAAGTAAAGAAGAGTGGTAATGAATAATCTCAACATCACAAGCCTAGATAAGGACATATAAAATAAGATCATCTAAAGAATAGCTATCATCATAATATAGAGTATGAATATTGATGACACAGGTTAGGATGACCTTATCATCAAAGGAAGCTTGTTGAATAGAGTTCCTAGTCTTGGTTAAGACTACAAGAATATCATCACAAAGAGGATTATGAGAATGAGGCTATAAGGAAGTAGGGAGCTATGAGATGAGATGAGGTGAGAGATTATTATTTTTTATCTTTAAGTTAATCTCATCAAGCTCATCATCATTAGATTCTAAAAGGTTGGAATGAATGTTGCCAATGAGGTCAATATGCCCATTATAACATATTATTGAATTGATTAAAAATTTTAGATGTTATGACTCATGGGATGGAACACTAGGCAAAGGATCAAGAGTAGGAATCTTGAAGACACCATGATCTTGGAATTGTTTGAAATTTTAAGGGTTAGTGTCTACTTGAATCTTGTAAATGGCTCTATTATTAGTAAATTTTATGCATTGGCAAGTGAAATATGTGATAGCTCATATACGATGAGTCCACAACCTACCAAAAATAATTTTATATGAAAGGGTAAAGTTTAAGATCATCACCTTCACATGAATAGTGACAAGTGGGATAGTAATGGGAAGACACACACACCCTAAGGGAGGCATTTACCTTCAATCGTATCCTTGTAATGTGTTACATGTAGACTTGAGATTACATTCAGAATACCTAAGAGTCTTAATGAAATCAATAGAAGTGACATAAGTACCAATACCCTAATCGATCAAGGCTTGATTAACTTGGATAATACTAATCTAGATGCTAATAAATAATGGATGATCATCTGTACAAAGCATAATCTCATTTGGAATCATAAAATCTATAAGAAATCATAAATAAAGAGAAGTGTCTATAGTTTCCTCAACATTAATAAACATCTCTTCACATTGTTGTAAGATACTATCCTTAGATCTAGATAACATAGCCTCCCATCTTTCTAGAGGAGGGTGAGGGATATTCATCTCAAATAAGAGTTAAATGAGGTGGTTTATATGACATGGAGATGTCCTCATCAGTTCAATAAAATGTATATGAGATGAAATTTTAATAAGTTTTTCAATGGTATCCCACTCATCATAACTCATAAGGATATGTCTAGATATAGGTGCGTGATGATTAAGAAGATCTTTAAAAGGTGGATCCAAAGAGTATTGAAATTTATGTTGATAAGAATGAGAAGGTTGAGAAGAAGTTTGTAAATTGTTAGGTGATGAATAATTAGTTGGTTTAGATTTATCTTGATGTTTGGAATAATAATTGTTTGTAGAAATTGGATTGTTATTAGTATTAGAATATGATGGGATAGAAATAGAAATAGTATGAGATGTGTCATCTAAAGGAGAATAATAAATTATATGATCAAAATAAATAATATCTTGTTGCCCCAACTCATTTAAATGAGTTGGAGAATAATCTTGGATAACATGATATGTCTTAAGGCAAGGATGAGTATAGATAGGTTGTGAATTAATTAAATCCACCACTCTTCACATATTGGTCATGATAACCACATTATCTTCATAATTTGGTTCAAAAATAATTTATATGTTATTGGTGGAAGAAGTGGGCTTATGTTGACCTTATTGGATTGGTTGATGATTAGGTAAGGGATATTTATAGATAGCTAAATGAGCATTTCATTGATTTAAGGCTTGAGTTTTATTATGTGATTTATAGTATTTGAAAGAAATATCATAGGTTTAGTAACGCTTATAGATAATAAAATCATGATCAAAATTTGGGCCAAGAAGAAAGTCCATGGCTAAATTTTGGAGCTGTCTACAAGTCTCATGAGAGTGACCCCAAGTAGCATGAAACCAAAAAAACTTATTAGGATTATACCATGATTTCATAGGTCAAGTAGGGTTAATATCTCATGGAAGAGGCTCGAGTAGATGTTTAAGCAATTGAGCTGAGGATAAAGGCTTATGGATATTAATGTTGTTTGTTTAGAAATGAGGATTATATTGTTGAGAATGAATTAGTTCTGAAAGAAGGGTAGGAATGACATCTTAACCATTATGAATGCTGTCAAATGAATCGGTAACACCATCATTGGTAATATTTTATTTTTTTCTTTACTAATAAGAAATGACCCATAAAAGGTTAGGGTGGCTTGAATTGGTGCTTGAGGAAATTTGGTCTTTTGGCTTGATCAATAGCTTCCTCCAAGGTATGTGGAGAAAGGGTATGGAATCGATATTGTAATTTAGGAAATAAAGAAGTTTTAAAGAGATGAAAGAGATTATCATCTGCCATGTTATGTTCACATTTATTTGATAAATTCTTCCATGTCTTGACAAAGGATTGGGTAGTTTCATTTTCATTTTGCTTTTAATTGATGAAATCAACCAAAATTTTATCAATAAGATCACTAGTTTGAAATTCTTTTACTAAATCATTTATTAAGTTATCCAAAATAGTGATAGATTATTTTCTAAGTTGATTATACCAATCTAAGGCATCACCTGTGAGGTGAAGGTTTTAGATAGGAGTTTGGTAGTAGCAAAGGTATTTAACTTGACCCAATCCTTGTAAATATTTCTAAATGTATTGAGGTGAAGGGTAGGATTGGTTGATCCATTGTAAGAAATTGTAGGTGTTATACATCCAATGTTAATTTTAGCAATCTAGGTGGTAAGAGGTTCATTTTGTAAATGCTTCATGAATTTGTTGAATAATGGAGGTTAACAATGAGATTACCTTGAGAATATTGAAGAGGAGGAGGAAATTTTCATTATGTGTGCCCTAAGTCATTGGTTGAGGATTAGATAGAAGATTAAGAAGGTGGTTGTGCATTCATATCATTTGATTCATATTATGAGCTTGGAATGTGTTCATTTGATTAAGAGTTTGAAACAATAGTTTGTGATTTTGATTAGTGTTATTATAAGAAGTATTATTTATGTTTATGTTGGTGTTAGTGGCTTCGGTACCATTATTAGTGTTTATATGATCTTGGGAAGAGATATGATAATTTGAGGCACTAGTGGCAAAATTTTCATATGAAGTAAAAGATGGACTAGTAAATGGTTGAGAGGAAGAAGCACTAGAAGCATGAGTGCCTTGGGTAACAATTGAAGTAGTAGTGGAAGGATTAAGGATAGTGGATCTTATGAGAAGTCCACTAGATGTAGAACTTGTCGTGTTAGTTGAGATACTAGGTATGAAGGTTGAAGAAGTTAAAGAAAGATGTCATGGCATAAGGAGTTAAGATTGAAGGAATAGGTTGAGAAGAAAATAAATTGGTACCCCCAAATTCGATTGAGAAAGTGGGAGTAGAAGAATTAGGCTCTTCAAATTTATGGTTAATCATGAGGTTATAGATGGTGGAAGGATCCTTCCCTCTATGTTGAGGGAATACCATGATAAAGAAGAACATTTCAGGAGTATACTCTAACTCAAGCTGATCCTATAAGATAAGAGCAGGGTTTTACTACAAAGGGGTATGAGGAGGGGTCCCATTGTTCATTATGCAAGTTGTAATACAAAAATTACTAGCATTCACAAAGGAGCCATAATTTGTCTATGGGAGACCCTATTAGGATTGATGCATTTCATCATGTTTTTTGACTAAAATTATGTGTTGTCACCAAATAATAATTTAATGATTAAATAAATAAAATAAAGATGAGAAAGCAAAGAATCAGAAAGTAACTAAAATAGTACTAGGTTGATCTGGTCGACCTAGTGTAAAATAGGGACTATAAAATAATATAAGGTCTACAAGGTCAACCTAGTTAAATGAACAGTGACTGATAGAAAGAGGTAAATATGTTGTAAATAGTACTAGGTCTACTAGGTCAACCTAGCATAGTGTATAAAGGTTTAAGAATATACAAGGTCAATAAGGTTAACCTAGTATAATAGGTAGGGAAGAAAAGAAATATAATAACAAGCTATGAATTAAAGCAAGATAATTGAAAGTAATGTAGGAAAATAGTAATTACTGAAAGGTAAACAAATAGTCAATTAAATTGATGATAAATAATCTAACTAATGCACACAAATAAAAATCTTACAGTAATGCTAGTTAATGCAATATTTTGCACACATAATTGATTAAAGAGAAATTAAACAACTGGAAAGTAAGGCTAGCTACTTGGTCAACCTAGAATGTTGATTAGATTATTAAGAATGATTTTAAATGTAAAGGGGAGATTGTCTATAATCAAGGTATTAGATATCAATCTATGGATAGTTTTAGGTAAGTTTAGGATGAAAGGGGCTATAGTGGTAATGATACAAATTTGGTATTAGGGCCTACCCCCTCACTTCACACATTATAGTAATAAAGGTAATGGGTGCTTAGCTAGAATATACCATTAACCATGATTTATACTTGACTAGAGCATCTAGTCAGCTTCCCTTTGGTGATGAAATCTAAGTAGGTAGATCTCATTAGTCAAATGTTTGAATGATTTTTGATATTTATGTAGTTTTGTCCTGTGTGCAAAAGAATAGAAATATTACAACTAAGTGATTAATTAAAAATCCCCTAGTTAGACTATGTGAACTATATTAAGCATGAAAATAACTTAAAAGAAATATGTGATTAATATATATGGTTCATTCTAACTTTGAAATAAGGTATGGTTGAGAAACTATATTTACAATCACATAGAATAGGATTGATAGGGTAAAACCTATACTACAAAAGCAAAGTTTGAAAGTGAACTAGGTTGGTTAGGTTGACCCAGTTATTTCAAAAAATATAGAACATAAAACTAGGTCCATAGGGTCGACCTAGTTGAATGTGCAGAAGTAGTTTTAAAGATTGTAAACATGAAAGGAAAGTATAGAAATAGAAAGATATAAAGGAAATATAAACTAACCTGAATGGTCTAGATATTAAAAATATAATATTGTTGATCTAAGACCTTGGGGAAAATTGTCAAAAAACTACCAAGTGGGTTGAGTTGGTCGAACAAGCTATATAGGGATTTGCTAAAATATGTTGAATATACACTAGGTCAACTTGGTCAACCTAGTAGTTATTATAGATGATGGGGGTATGATTAGAGATTATTAGGTATGATGAGGGTTAATTATGGAGTGATTAGGGATATTAATAAAATGAACAAATAGTTATTGGTGATGATAGATGAGGATAAAGTGACTAGGGATGGGGGAGGGATGACAAAAAAGTGAAATTAACACAAAGTGGTCATTTGATATGTGAAGGTCATCAATGTGACCTATACTACCCCAATCACACCATTTTGTATTGATTTAAAAGTGAGTGGTTTATAAAATTCAATTTTGACAAACCTAGAACTCTTAAAAATACCAAAAAATAATTTAGAAGACACACAAACCTAAAACTAATAATATACTTATTGAAAATGGACATCAATTGAAAATTTTATGCACTAAAATCTCTAGGTTCAATACTGAGACCTTGAAAATACCTAAGTAATGACCAAATTATATTTTGAAAAATTATATTCTACATCATAAGGCATGCAACTATGATACCAAATCTATCAGATGCAAAGTGACCTTAATTTATTATATTTATTAGAATAAATTTAAAGTATAAGGATTATATTTCTTATACTTAACATTTCTTTTAGTAAAACATTTTTCCCTTCCAATTAAACCATTCTTCATTTTCCAATTGGTATTTTATTCTTTTTTTTTAAATTTAAAAGGCACACTTATATATTTCTTCCACATTACATGGACAAAGTAACATGCACATGTTATAATGTGTGCACTCTTTAGCACATTATGTTCACTAAATAAAACACATACACATTTAGGTTTAGTGATCCCTATCTTAGTTATAACACATATGCATTCCTTTCACATTACATGATGAAAAGAATATAACCCTTCCAACATATATTTTCTTATTTTTAGTGCAATGTCAAATTAATGCATACATGATATAACCAAAACTTTTGGCTTATAAATGGCTTGGAATCTTGAGCCAAAGGCTAGGACCTATCACACACTAGATCAAGTTGGGAAGCATGTAAAATATTTCAAGTAAATTAAATATCATTGTGTTATGAATCCATGATATCTTTTCTCTTTAATTTGTTATTTTAGTAGTTTCTTTAGACACATATACTTTGTAAATCATCCTATGAGCATTTTTTTATCTCACATTCATGGGAAGTAGTTGTCAGGATATGAAACACCGGAAGCACACAATTGATTACCAAACCAAGCAACTTAATATGTGGAAATTAATCAGAATCACAAGTAACTAGAATTTAGAATAACACAGAATATGAGAGACAATACACAACTTGTATTAAAACTCTTGCAGAAAAGAATACAATAAAGAAGATGCCACTTCTTCTCCACCACCTCTTCAGAGGTTTCCCACACCTCAAGTGAACAATAATTCTCTCCTCAAAGCTCTCTCTCTTAGGTCCCAACACCCAACTCAAACACTGAGTTGGTGTTCACCTTCAGTGCTCCATGCACACCACAAGTGCTCCACGTACTCCACAAGTACTCAAGGTACTTCAAGTAGATCTCCCATGAACTTGTAATAACCTGCACCTCAATAGACCATACTTATGGAAGGGACTGCCTTGCCTTCCTCTCTTCTCAATCTAAGTACACACCTGTACTCTAAGTAGATCTTGCTTGATTCTGCTCCCTGTTGTGTTGCTATCCTATCTGATCTTGTACACCTGCAAATCACCCTGGTTCTGCACACCTGTGAACCTTGACCTTGCACACACATACACCTGTAGATCAACAATCTTACTTACCATGTAGATGTCCTATAAAGGCCATGCTCACCTGATGACTAAGATCATACATACATGAAGAACCCTACTGATTCTCCAATCTAGCACCCACACCTATTACTGTGGCACTAGGAGGAACGCACCATAGCTCACCTCACACACAAAAGGAGCTTATAATAGTTCTCTCTTACTCCCTGGCACAAGTTTCCAATACAACCATGAGTATATTATATAGATCTCATCCAAACAATAATTAGACATCTAATTACAATAATTAGATCCACAGCTCTCAGTCTAAAATTGGCTCTCATCATGCAAACACTTGGTTCATCAACTGACTGCCCGTAATATACTCGCAGTCAAACCACACAGGTGACCGATGTCGGTCCCTATCTACCTGGGGGGTGCCGATGTTGGCCAATCTTTGACCGATGTCGGTTGCTTCCTGTCTCCTACCTGTCGACGTCGGTTGGCCTGACCGACGCTGGTGTCTGTGACACTCCATTAACTCTTCTGTAACCTCCTCCATGTCTGCATCAGTGAAGCTTTTAGCTCCACAACCTAACAGTAGTAGTTGCTTAGATTAGAATTCATATATAAGTAAGTGATGAGGCCAATGAAGGCATCAATGAATTTATTGTATTGAGATTACTCAAAAGAGGTTTCCCCCTCAAAGTGGTCTACGATCATTATAATCATTTCACTACTTCTGCTAATTTTATAAATCTATTATTTCATGCATTTTTATCAATTTATTGTAGAATGTTCCTCTCATATGGTATTAGAGTACTTTCTAGGGCCAATTTTTTATTTAGAGAGTCTTACCTCTATTTTGTTGCATAATTTATTTTAATATTTTTTCAAAAAATCTTAACTCCATTTTGTGGCATAATTGATTTAAATAATTTTTTGTATCATAATAATCTATTTTAGACCAACATAAAACCTGATCACATAATTGTGGGAAGTGCTTGGGTGAAAGAATTAAAACCCATTATGAGTACCATAAGAACCCTAAAGTAGTTATCCCATTGAGAGGACATACCTGTAAAATGGGTAATGGCCCCTTCCTAATTGAGTAGTTCCCATCCATAAGAAAAAACAAGAGTTGTTGCTAAGAGAAAAATACATGGCCAATAAATTTATGGAGAGTGGTATTCATTTAGACAATATTGGTGGCCAGAGTGATATTTTTAAAACCATTATGCATCCATTGACACTTGGGGCCCATCTATATTAGTTTCAAAATATTTCTAGTAGATTCAAAAGGATCAATCAGTATAGTATCCATACACTACAAGAGGACTTGTAGGTAGATATTTGATATAAACCATAATTTGTAAACTATCCACAAAGTATCATTAGACTCTCAGAAGATTTACTACTAGATAGAGGTAATTGTTTTTCATTTTTTTCCAATATCTCTCCATCTATAGCCCCTTTGATCCTCAAGCTTTATCTAGACAACTAAAATTCCATTCCCTACACTTTATTTCTTAAGGTACCATATCCCAATTTGACTCCTAATTCCCACAAATCTTAATTTTACCTTCTTTTGGGTTTTTCCATAACTTATATATTTTTTCCATTTACCTTGAAATGTTTCCACTGTGTTCATCATCTCTTTCTACTTATTTTTCCCTCTTTGACAAATTTTCTAGTTTTTTCATTTTCACTCTTAAAATTGCTCTTGCATTTGTCAATTATATTCCCACTACGCAAAAAAATTATTAAAATCCCCTTTACCCCTTCCATTTTTTCCCAAATTCAAATCTTTCCTTACTAAACATTTTTGAAATGTAATTTTCTTATCCATTACAAAAAAAAATGTTAGTCATGTCATGGTAGTAACCCAAGCATGAGAAAAAAAATGGAGGAAGAAATTGTCACCCTTAAAACCCACATCAAAGATCTTGATGAAAAAAATATTGGTCTCAGTCTTCAACATACCACCATGAACAATAGATGACATCTACATTCTTCTTCAGACTCTAGGTTTCCTTCTTTCAGTAATTATCAAGGGTTAAATATTAATTTTTCTTGATTCAATGGTGTAGATCCAACTTAATGGATCTATTAGGTAGAACAATATTTGAGTCTGCATAATAATTTTCATCCAACAAGGTTATGCCTGCATCCTTTCACTTGGAACTTTAAGCCCTTTAATGGTATCATTTGTATACCAAGGCTCATGAAAAACCCATATAGACCAATTTTTTCACCCTCATTTTGTAACGGTTTGGCCCTAATACTTTTGATGACTTCACTGGAGTACTCACTAAATGTTGCCAAATAAGAATAATGATAGAATATCAAACAAAATTTAAAAAATTAGCCAATCACATAGAAGGATTGTCTAATGAATTATTCAAGAGTTGTTTTATTACTGGACTAGAGGATGTAATTCAATCTAAAGTCAAAATATTTTAGCTCAACATGCTGATGGAAGCATTAAGGTTGGCTAAGTTGGTAGAGGACAATATTTTAGCTCAAAAATGATTCAAATATAATTTTTATCCACTTCAAAATATAGTTCCATAATTATCTCACACAACACCAGTGTCTAGAACCACTCCTATAAAAAAATTGACTTAAGCATAGATTCAAGACCATAGAGAAAAAGGACTATGTTATAACTATGATGATAAATTCATTCAGGGACATTGATGTGTTGAGAAAAATATCTACCTATTCGATGTGGAATCTCCAAACAAAACAAAATATTAGGAAGATGTTCAAGATACAACAAATTATCCAAAAGAAGCTCAGTTGGTTATGGAACTTGATTTTTAGGAAGACCAACTAGAGATCTCTCTCCATGGCTTAGAAGGAGTCACTACCCCATAATCCATGTAGTTTAGGGGTTACTTCAAGAAGCTCCCTCTCATAATACTCATTCATTCAGGTAGCACTCATAACTTCATTGACACTCAAGTCATCAAATAGGATGATTATTTTATCCATCCTTACTCTAAATTTAGATTCATGACTGATAATGGGGGCACATTATCTTGAAAAGAGAAGTGTCACAATGTTTATATCTCTATTGCATATTATAACTTGTACTCTCACATGTTTTCCTTGCCCTTAGGTGGGTGTGATGTTGTATTAGGATCCCAATGGTTATGCACACTTGGACCCATCTTATGGGATTTTACTGAACTTTGGATGTAATTTTTATCTAATAAACAAAAACATACATTGAAAGGCTTACAACTAGGATCTCTCAACATCATAAGTTTAAATCACATGGAAAATATTCTTAATAATAATTCACATGGTTTCATTTCCTAGCTCCATTCCATTCAAATGCAACCATCAACAGTCTCCACTAATCATTTTGATCTATAACCATTCTGTAGAGGTATGGACATGTATTTTTTGAACCAGTGGGATTACCACCTTCATGGCCAGAGGACCACCATATTTAGCTCTTTCATAGATGTTTTCCTCCAAACATCAAGACTTATCACTACCTATTTAAGTAAAAAACCAATATTGAGATACTCATTTGAGACTTACTAAAGTAAGGCATTATTTACCCCAATACCATCCCATATTCTTCTCTAGTTCTCCTTGTCTAGAAAAAATATGGGTCATGGTAACTATACATTGATTTTCATGCACTTAATCACCTCAAACTCAAGGATAAATTCATGATCCTTATTTTTGATGAGATTCTTGATGAGTTTTATGGTGCTCATTATTTCTCCAACTTGGATCTCCATTTTGTATATCACCAGATCTAGCTTCATGAGGATGATATCCCTAAGATAGCATTTCACATGCATGATGGCCACTATGAGTTTATGGTCATGCCCTTTAGCCTCACTAATGTTATTTCAACATTTTATGCATTGATGAATAAAATATTTCATCCCTACCTATGATAATACATTATAGTCTTATTTGATAATTCCTCATCTATAGTAAAACATGGTCTAAGCATCTCTAACATCTAGAGATCACACTACAACTTCTATCTGACCATAAAATTTATATAAAACAATCCAACTGTACTTTTGGCCAAGATGAAGTGAGTATCTCAAGAATATTGTTTTATCTTAAGGGGTTTATGTGGATCCTAAAAAAATAGCTACCATGAAAAATTGGTTTCATACTCAAACACTTAAGAGCCTCTATGGTTTTTTGGGATTGACTAGATACTATCACAAGTTTGTTAAGGATTATAGGAATATTGTTTCTCCACTAATATCTATGTTTAAAAATGATTCTTTTACTTGGACATAATATGTTGAGTGTGCATTTGAGGAATTGAAATAAGATATGTGTACTACACCTATTCTGGCTATGTTAGATTCTACCAAGACCTTCATTATTGAGAGTTATGCTTACATCAATGGACTTGGTGCTATTCTCCTCAAAGAAATATTCCATATTTCATTCACTATTAAATCCCTTTCTATCAATAATTTAGTTCTCTCTACTTATGAGAAGGAAATTATGGCCATTTTACATATAGTATAAAAGTGGTGGCCATACTTACTAGAAAATCATTTTTACAACAAAATTGATCACTAGAGTCTAAAATATTTCCTATAATAATGGGTCTCTACCCCATCATAATAGAAATTTTCTATAAATATCATGGGTTATGACTATGAAATAACATACAAGAAGGGTAAGGACAATATTGTGGTTGATGCTCTGTCTCACACATTTGTGGATCAAGATCCCCTTTCAACTATTTCCATACCTATTCAAAATTGGTTATACACTATACACGAGGGGTATGTCAATGAATCTTCATTATCTAAAATAAATCAATAGTTTTCCATTAACCCCTTGATTATACCACATTATTATGGGGATGGTGATTATCTATGATACAAGGGTCAGTTGTTTCTTCCCTAGAGCATAAATAGTTATCAAGATATATTCAATAAAATCCATGCTTTTCCATCCACAAGGTACTTATTGTTTCTCAAAACTTATGAGTGGGCATGATGCAAAATTTTTTAGAAGGGAATGAAAAAGACAATTTGATAGATGGTGGATTTATGTGATACCTACCAATGTAATAAGGATAAAAATAACTTATCTTTGGGTTTCTCAAACTCTTACCCATCCCTACTAAGATTTAGATAGATATTTCTATAGATTTCTTAGAAGGCTCCCTAAATTTGGAGGGAAAATGGTGATCTTGGTTGTGTTTGATTCTCTCCAAATATGGTCATTTTTGTGCCCTCAACCATCCCTATACTACCTCCATAGTCACACAAACTTTCTTGGACCAGATTTTCCATCTTCATGGCATTCTTTCATCCATTATCATAGATCATGATGCAACCTTTACTAGCCATTTTTGGATAGAAATATTTTGACACACCAAAACCCAACTAAAGATTATTTTCAGGTATCATCCACAAATGGATGGACAAACTAAAATTTTCAGCAAATGCTTGGAAATTTTCCTTCATTGCTTCACCTACGAACAAAAGCATTAGTGGGAAAAGTGGCTCCCTCTCATTGAATGATGGTATAATACCTCCTACCACACTTCAACAAAAATGACTCCATATGAAGAAGTCTATGATCAATCACCACAAGCGATCTTTCTATATACCGCCAATACTTCATTAGTTTAAATGATCAACATGATTATCTAAACCTAGGATCATATTCTTAGTACCCTATGCTAAAATATTCATATGGCATAAAATTGAATGAAATAACAAGTAGATCAGCACCATTTTGAGTACAAATTTGAATTACGTGATATGGTTTTTCTTCACCTATAGCCCTATAATAAATCCTACATAAAACTCAAAGGGCATCATAAAATAGCTCCCAAGTTATATGGGACCTATAAGGTTCTTTAGAAGATTGGGTTGGTTGCTTATAAGTTGGATCTCCCACCTTCTTCCTGAGTTCACCCAGTATTTTATGTCTCTAGTCTAAATAAAGTTTCTAACAGAAACATGAGACTATAGACTATTTTAGCATATCTTGAAAATAAAGGATACATTCTTTTTGAGTTGGTGGCAATCCTAGATAGTACACATTCCAACTTCTCTCCCACTCCATCACTGGGATTTTAATTTAGTGGCACAAAATGCAACCATGGAATTCAACATGGGCACTATTATTTCAAATTGAACACCAATTCCCACATCTGAAGCTTTTAATACAATGATTTTTCTAATAGGGAGGGGATGTTATGAACCTGTGATATCTTTTCTCTTTACTTTGTTAGTTTAGTAGTAACTATGGATCCATATGCTTTGTAAGTCATCTTGTGAGCATTTTGTTTTATCCTACATTTATGAGAATTAATAGTTTCTTAGATTATAATTCATATATAATTAAGTGATGATGCCAATGAATTCATCCATGAGTTATTTATTTTGAGCTTGCTCAAAGGAGGTTGCCCCGTCAAAGTGGTCTGTAATCAATATAATCATTTTAGTGCTTTTGCTAATTTAATAAATATATTATTTCATACATTTTTATCAATTTTTTGTAAGAGGATCCTCTCACAATGCAAGAAAACTATAACAAAGATATGTAATCAACTGAAAGGTAACCTCATGTAATATAAGCATGTTAAATCAAACATAAAGGAAACACATATAACTAAAAATGAAAAATGTAAATTAAAATGTAAGCCAAGCATGAAAAATGAAGCATGAAAAAGCATAAATGAATAAAAATGAAATGTAAGTCAAAATAAAAAACAAGCATGTCAAGTAATACATAGAAAAAAAATATGTATGTAAAATTTCCAATGTACTTGATAAGTGAAGTCCACTAAAAACAAACAAGAACATGATTAATAGATGAAAAGTTATAATCTCTAAAGAATGATGACTAAAAATTTATGTTTGTTATAATATGTGATTTAATAAAACAAAATTAACTAATGACATGACTAGTATGTGTTTTTCACTCCAAGATACTACTCCAAAATACTCATGAGATTGGGTATTTTCAAAGAAAAAAGTGGGAAAAATGACATAATTTCATCCTCTATTTTAGGACTAATTGTGAGATCATTCTAGGGTATGTTTATAGGTATTTGGCTTCACCATGGAGCCTATGTGGAATAATATCCAAGATATGCAGTGCCACCATTGGTGTTTCATTATGATTATTTTGATTTAATAAGTTTATTATTTAAATCTTTTACCAATGTTTATGCACTTTTATTTTCCATTTTATAAATGAAAGGGAAGGCATAGTTCAATCTCCAAAAAGAACACAAAAAGAGGGAATATTAAGGAAGGAAGTAATGTATCCAAATCAAAATGGGATTAATGCTCTAACATTCTAAGTACATCTTCCATAATTATATCACTATGTTTTGAGTCTAACCAAAGGTTGTGAATCCAATACTATAGAATGAGAAGAGTCTATGAAAGTAGTGAATAATTCTTTATTTATAAACCCTCACTAAATATTAATATTAGAGTTCCATAGTAAATAACACTTAAACTTCTAAGATAACTTATAAACTAGAACATAGGTTATCAATATTGTAATAAAGCTTAAAGAAGTTACTAATGAGGTTATAATAGATAAGCACAACATAAACATTTCATTCATAAAATGATAGAGCCTTTAAAAATTATATGAGCACTAACAACATTCAATTACCTAAAATTATGGATACTTTTCCCAACATAACATAGGTTACATAAAATATAAAATTGAATTCATTAATAAACAAGTTTTGTTACAGAGAATCAATTATGGACAACTTCTACAATCTAAAATGGTGAAGGAAACCATAGGTGAAATCTTGGCTTGATTCTGATAACACTTTTGATCTAAAAAACTTTGTCAACACCAAAAACATAATGTAATTACACATATAGATAAACATGTGATTCACCTCAAGTAGTTAAATATTCTTATCCTGGGCTATGATGGCCATCCATAGTAGTTACAACTACAAAATTTAAAAAAAAGGTAATAGTCCCAATTGCTCACCTTTGAATATTCACTGAGGACCACTTTATTCATGATTAAATTGAATCATAATTCAATTATATGAATTAAATTAGACATGAAGCCCATTTTCAACCTCTTGACACTTTTGATAGATAGATGAGATGTCAACTTAAGTCTCATGCCTTATTCTCAATGAAACCAATAAGTCCTTTACTTTGATGGTTTACTGCCATGCCACCTCTCCTTTCTCTTTCACTACTTGTCTTGGAGATTTATGTACATGCTAAATGTTCTTTCCATTGTGAGGTGATATTTTTCCATGCATCACAATATTTCCTTCCCAAAATTTTATAAACTATGTTTCTTTCATGGACTACCCCAAGGCTATGGAACAATGGGATTTCACTATGTGGCATCATCCTGCTCACTAACTTATTGCAGGCTCGGTGATATATATGAACATATTCAAGATAGTTGAGTAGTAATATTATGATACATGAAATAATCCCACTAATCCTATATCCTAGAGGATTTTAAGTTTCATATAGTTCTAGGATGCTAGGTCATTGTCTTAACAACATGTATAAGTATCCCAATATTTTACTTTCCTAAAACTTTGTTGATACCATTATCTCATCCAAAAATTCACTAAGTGTCAAAAACTACTTTGAAATGGGTCTAACTATTGGGATCCACATGAATTCACCATTTGGCATTGTGATGAACTTAGGTTCCTTTAGGCAAGGTAAATAAAATATATAGTCAATAACCTCCTTTTGAAATTCAATGGCTAAGTATTTGAAAATAAATGGTCAATTCAAAATCTGAAAAGGAGCCTAAGAAAAGAATTTGAAAACCAATGGATAAGGAAATTTAAATCAAAATGGTTAAGTCCAAATGTGACATTATTGGATCTATGGTATAAAATTTTATGTGATCATATTAATGGTGTTATATCTCTCACATGAAAAATATTTAGGATCAATTTGAGACATGGTTGGATTCTCCTATGTTAGGAAATCATATGGTCCAAATTTAAGAACATGCGAGTGAGTGAAGCAAAAGATATGACTATGAAAATTTGGCCTTCCAGGTAAATAAGGAAGGTTCCCATACTTAGCCATTTTTTCACAATTTAAAGTTTGAGCATCATATATAGAGCCTATTGATTTAAGAAGTTAGGAAGTAGTGAGATGGTGCCAAGTGTCCAATATTTAATGCTGAGTAGAGATAAAGATTGAACTTCTTCCAAAGATCAATGGTGAGTGGGTGATCATATACATAGAGATAAATGGTGTGTGTTAAATTAAATAGGTAAATGTGATATATATTTATCATTTTTAAATATTGAACCATGTAAATGAGATCAATGGAGTGCATGAGATCAAAGTTGTAAGAGTGCATGAGATAAAGTCTACATATTCAAGGTTTAACATTTGGCATTAATAGACTATGTGTTAAAGGTTGAGATTAATATAATAAGATATCTAGTGCATGTTTAATATGAGAATAAAATACTTGAGATGAGAACATATTATTTGATGTTTAACTTTGACCATTCAAATTCAAATATTTGAATTTAACAAAAGAAAAACTAGTGCTTAGTTTATGTGCCATAATTTTTTATCTATAAAAAATTTGACCATGGTATTAAAGGAAAATTTTTAGATCACTCCAAGTGTCATATATAAATATAAATTTTAAGGTATGTAAGTGATTTTATTAAAATATATTGAGGTTTAAATTTTACTATGTGTTTGTGCATGTTATGGAAGTAACCCGAGAAGGGTATTTGAGCTCAGTATGATGTTGTTTCAATATCTCATGATGAATTAGCTATTTAGGAGTATATTAGACTCCATGAAGATAACATATGTGCATTATTAAGGTTTTATAAATCGTATTCACTATGAAAAAAGGGTTAAAATTTGACTATGTATTCATTCATGATGACTATGTGTACAGAATGTTATTTTAGTGAATTATGTTTAAGAAAAAGAGTAATGTGATGGATATGAAAACTTAAGGGGGACCTATAGATAATTTTTAATGGGTCCATGTTTTTGTAAATTGTTCCTCTTTTCTTAGTTTTCTTGAATAAGTGTCAAAGAGGTTAATGGGTCATCATAGGACCTAAAAGTGACATAAGACTATTTTAAAGTGGATTGTGCTTAAGTGTGACCTATTTGAGATGCCTTAAGCATGAAGGCATGTTTTTTATCCATCAAGGAAATATTTTATTGTTTAAAATTCATATATTCTCTATAAATAGTGAAACCAAATGTGATGGTTTCTAGGCTTATACAAGGTGTGTGGAAGACATGTGAGACAGACGTGTGCAAGGTGGATGTGAGAGTTGTGAAGTAAAGGAGAGGTAGAGTTCCCAATTTCATGAGTTGATAATTATAGCATATTTATGAATATGTGTATGACCTTTAGGCCATATTTTTTATGTCAAAAAAGTTCTCTTTCTTATTTATGATATGCAAAGAGGTTTGAGTGTGCATATGAGGCCTATTTTAGATAGAGAGGAAGTGTGTGTAGGGATTAGATAAATAAATATCAATCATCAGGTGTTGAATACACAATTTCTAAGATAGAGGTGTTAAAATTAGGGTCTAAAGTACTTGGTATTCATTATGGGAAGTTTTTCCTTATGAAATATTTATTTAACTAAATGCCTTTGGTCAAGAGGATATGATCAAAGAATGCTAGTCTAAAGGAGTTGACTAGCCTCTTATTTTATTTATTTATTATAGGATAGTAGTCCATTTGTGTTACAATATTAAGAGTGGGTTTTATTCCCAATGAGGGTTTCCCATAGTAATTATGTGTTATGTCTTTTATCTTGTGTATGCATTGAATGAATGGGCTCTCTTGTTAATGTTGCTTGATCAAGTTGATATATGCTGATTGTTTAATAGTTTGAAAGGAATGTAATTATAATTAAAATGTATGGGCTCAATGATTCACTTCCCTTTAATTATTGTACCTATAATAATTGGTATTAGAGTAGGTCCTTTGTTAAAGGTTTTCAATTTTGAAGGTTATCCAAGGTACAATATGGGTAGTCATCAAGGAAGTTTCTCTACTAAGAAAGCATCGATGTTAAATGGATCCAATTATGATATTTAGAGTATAAGGATGAGGACATACATTATGTTCCTAGAGTTTTATGTATGGAAATATGTTATGGATATTTATGTTTCTCCTACTACTACTCCATCTAGTGTTGTAGACAAGAATTTGTTTGAGAATAATTCCAAGGCAATGAATGTTATCACTTGTGGTCTTTCAGAGATAGAATACACCAATGTAATTCATTATAAATATGCTAAAGAGATATTGGAAAAAATTTAGATCATTTATGAAGGAAAATTAAAGGTCAATCTGTCAAAGTTGTAGACTCATAAAAGTTAGTTTTAATTTCTCAAGATGAAGGAATAAAATTTTGCGGCATCCTTTTTGTAGAGAGTTAATGAGATTGTGAACATCATCAAAAGTCTTGGAGAGAACCTTGAAGAGGATACTATTATTCAAAATGTTTTAATGTCTCTATCATCTAAGTTTGATTTTAAAGTATAAGTTATAAAATAAAGTCATGATCTTACTCTATTTAAGATGGATTAATTGCATGGCACCCTTGCTACATATGAGATAAGGAAGAGTGATGATATACCACCAAAGAAGGAAGCAACTTTCAAGACTAAAATGAAGAAAAAAAAGAAGTTAAAAAGTAATAAATTTAAAGAGGATGAAATTTATAATATATATGAGGATGAACTAATTGATTTCATTTCAAGGAAATTGACAATAGGTTCAGGCAAGTATAAAGTTAAATTACCCCTCAAATTCTTCAATTATGGTGAGATATAATTTTTTTATAATAATTTCCCTGATAAGTATAATAAGGATGATGATGAAGAGCATGATAAAGGTCATGATGATGTCAAGAGATCATTAAAGTCTAATAAAATAAAAAAAGGATTCAAAAGGTTTGAAAAAAAAACAAGTACTTCAAGGACAAAAAGAGTCTCTACATGAAAGATGATTGCAGGTCATCTAATGAGAGTGAAGTTAGTGACTTAGAGTATGATCATGATATGATGCTATTATTTAACACGAAGCCCTGTTCATGGCTAAGGAAGGGAGTTAAATCAAAAAGAGTCTACTTGTAGTGATTAAAATGATGATGAAAATGAAGTGGACTATGAGACTTATTTGATAATTTTTTTTGAAGAAATGAAAATTGAAAAGAAGATTAATAAAAATATGAAGTCTCAACTCAAATACTATGAGGAGTAATTTAGTATATTTGAGTCAATAATAAATGAAGATGCTAAGGAATATGAATATATAGTCAATCATCTCAGTTGTGAATTGGAAATTCTATCTACAAGCGTAAAAGATAAATAATATGATTAATCAAGGTATGATTATAATATTTTATCTTTGAAATATGAGTTAGATAAGTCTACAAGCAAGGTGAAATCATTTGTCAGATTTGATAATAGTTTTAATTATATGGATACTCTCATAAATAGTTAAAAGTTAGCTAGTGACAAATTTGGATTGAGTTTTAATGAAGAACCAAAATTTACTTCTTAAATTGACATGAATTTCAATAAGAGAAGGGTGGATTAGCCTTTGAATACAAATCTTTAGACAAGGAATGAAGGTACTGGTAGAATAAAGACAAATCATATTAGATAACCAAATACCATGAGGTATGAAAATTTTGATTATTACTACTATAATTTTAATGAGTTTGGTAAAAGAGATATATAATGTATAAGACATTTAAAAAATGAGTTTTATGGGACTATGATGGGGGTCATGAGTCAAAAGGAGTGATCAAGGTTAAGTGGTTCAATTGTCTTAATGAAGGATACTTTTTTAAGCATTGTCCAAATAAGGAAAGGTAAGGTAAGTCTTCTTCAAAAAGAGTAATTTGTTTCATTTATCAAGACATTAGACACATTGATATTTTTTGTATAAAAAAGGTAAGACAAGATGAGTTTCCATCAAGGAGTATGGTTTGCTACAACTATGAACATAGAGGTTAGATTGCTAGATTTTGTAAGTAAAGGCCATTAAATTAGAATAGATTTTATCAAGATCCTAGAGTTTAATATAGAAGGAAAGTGAACACATAGAGACCAAAGGTGGTAAGTAGGAATTATGATGATTTTTTAGGTCCATGTAATCTTTTTTATATGGTGGAGAATGCTACAAAAGTTAAAGAGTGTTAAGGGCTCTCACTATCTGCTCATGTTGTTAATGAAGAGACCAAGCTAAAAGAAAATAATAAGGTACTATTTGAGGCTAGCTATGAGGTAATTATGGATCCAAGTGAACATCCTACTATTATTGAGCATGTTTTATGTAGAGTACCTAAGTTTTATGTGCCTAGTAATGAGGTTCTAAGCTGCAAGTTTGATTCTTCAAATGAAAAGGTATGTCAAAATTTCATAGTTTCTCCATGTGTTGTCAATTCTATCTTAGAAGGGAAGGAGGGTGATATATAAAAGGAAACAATTTTAATATTTCACATTAAGAATAATAATAAAAATAAGAAGTCTTATATTTATAAGAGGATTCTTGTGGTTACTAAGGATATGTGGGCCACTCCTAGCTTCACTTTATATTAGAGAATTATGGTGCAAAAGATGACTATGTATATGGTCCTTAAGAGACTCCTTTTAGTAGAGAATCAATTTTTATTATTGTGTTCCTAAGATGGTCCTATATGGATATATATGAGTGAGGAGTAGGTATTTTTAGATGGAAGATATGCTATGGTGATGTCGAAATGATGTCATAGCTATAAATGCTCAACCAACAAGGTCAAATTAAAGGTTTTCAAGTGAAAAAGAGGATTTGGGATTTTTCAAGATTATATTTTTACATATAAAGGTTCATTGGACTTATTATATCATGTTATATATGTTTTCATCATCTGAAGATTTATTGATGTCAAACTGGAGATTTTTGTTTACTCTCAGGTTTCCCAGTTTGTGTGTAAAAGTTTGTAGGTCCTAAAATGGGTTATAGGATGTATGGGTTCCCAAAGATATGGAAGCTCAAATATTTCTTAGAAAGTATATAATGGTTGTTTCTAGGTGTATAAGAAGTTTTAAAGGTGGACATTGATTGGAAGGTGTTGTGTTGACCTTGTTTATTTTGAGATTCTAGGGTTTTGGGCTTTGCTAGAAAAGTAGTTTACCTTATGAGTTGATATATAATTATTATTAATAGGTTGAATAGGCCAGATGGGGTGTCAAATAAAGATTAATAGAGATCTAAAGGTTTTTAGTTTTCATATTGTTCATGTTTTTTTCAAGGTAAAGGCCTAATTATCAAGTTAGTTTGTGAAGGAAGTATATTTTAGAGGTTGATCTAATTGTTTCAAGTTGGTGTGATTGAGGAGGCATATGAGAGTGCTCCATATATGATTTTTTGTGTCTTAAATGTGTGTCTTATGAAATTTGTGGGATTTTCAAGTTCTAGTTAGGGCTACAATGAGACTATACTGGCCTAGTGATAAAAAGAGATTTTTTCTTTGAGTATTTGCAAAAGAAAGGTATATTTGTTTCAGTGATAGTTCTTAGGCTGGTTGACAGCATTAATTTCTATTGGTGTTTCTTGAGGTGGCATGAGAGAGAAGGATAGTAAGCTAATATAATGGTTCTTCATGGTATAATGGAGATGTTAAGATGCTCAAAAGGTGAAATGATTCAAAAATATTAGGGGGAGGCCATCTCAGATGTTTCTTGGTATGTTCCATCAAATTTTAGTTTTTTTAATGTGTTATTTCTTCATTTGTTGCAGTACTTGCTTGAAGAGAGTGTTGACATGGAGAAAGACAAAGGTGTCAAGGCAATAAGAGGTAGGCTCAAGGTATGGAGGAGTTTGTATCATCTTTCTAAGATGGTCCTTTCCTATTGATAATCTTTTTCAGGTCCTTAGGATTAGTTGGTGCCCACTTTTTCATTGTGTCAAAGGGGGAGAGAGTTCTTATTATGGAGTGATTAAAGAGAGAGAAGGTGAGTTATATATTGCTATAAAATATTTATTGATATAAATTAAAAAGGGGGAGGCTATTGGAGAGTTTTCAATGATGTCATGGAGGTGTCTTAGTGAGTGGATGAAGTGCTTTGATAGTGTAAGTGATAATGACAAAGTGTACAATGTGATTGTTAAAGTGTGATTGAAGGAGGCTAGGTTGATCTTTAGTTTTGACTTGGTTAGAGATATTCATCAATGAGTATGGTGATTTAAGAATAAAAAAGGGTCATATTATAATTTAACAATGGTTAAATTTATTGTGTGCATGAGTGGAATTTACCTGGCTCATCATTATTCTCATCTAGACATTTTGGGTCCAATGGTAGAAAATCTAATTAGGCAATTTGATGAAATCATAATTTCCATGTGTGGATGAATAAGGGGGAGTTGGTCATATGTTTTTGATCACATTAGTCCCTATTTAATATGAGTTAAGTCTTAGTTCATGTGCCTAAATGCAGTCAAAGATATATTGGTGCAATGTTGGGATCTCAGGCATTTTGATAGTGTTTTCCCATACTTGGCCAAATTTACAATGAGATAAGAAGAGTCAAGTAAGAATTTTGATGGTGGTATATCTCACACATGTGGAAATTTAATGAGAAGTTGATCATATGGGTTTATTCAGTTTCATATCTAGTTGATTTACACTAATTTTTTAGTCAAGCACTGAAGCACGATAAAAGATATACATGTTTAAAGTTGGTCTTCCAGGCAATTCTTGACATTGTAGGCTCTGTGGAAAAAAGTATAAGCGAGTATATTAATATTTTTATATCTTTCACATGTCAAAGATCTAGGACAATTTTGACACATGGTTGGATTCTCTTATGTGAGGAGATCATATGGTCCAAATTTGAGAACATGTGAGTGAGTGAAGAAAAACATATGACTGTACAAAATTTTCTTGCCAAGTACATAAGAAAGGTTTACATAGTCATTTTTTTGATATTTAATGTTTGATCATCATCGATGGAGCATGTTACTCCAAGAAGTTAGGAAGTAGCAATATGGTGACAAGTGTTCAATGTTTAACGTTGAGTAGAGATAATGATTGAGCTTCTTCCAAAGATCAACAGTGAATGGGTGATCATATAGATAGAGATAAATGGTGTATGTTAAAGTAAAGAGGTTAATGTGATATATATTTGGCATTGTTTAAGACTAAGATATGTATAGGAGATTAATGGAGCACATAAGTTCAAATTTTCAAGAGTACATGAGATAAGGTCAACATGTTCAAGGTTTAACATTTGGCATTGGTAGACTATGCATTAAATATTGAGATTAATACAATAAGATCGACAGTGCATGTTTAATCTAAGCAGTGAGGAATCAAGATGAGATCATAGTGTTTTATGTTTAACTATGACCATTTGAATTCAAATATTTAAATTCAATAGTGGAAAAACTAGTGGTTAGTTTATGTGCCATAACTTTTGATCTATATAGAATTTGACAATGGTATGAAAATCAAATTTATAGAGAACTCCATTTTACATCTAAAAATATAAATTTTAATTTCTGTAATTGAGTTTAGTCAAAAATATTGAGGTTCAATGTTGATTGTGTGTTTTTTCATGTTATGTCAGTAACTCAAGAAGGGTATTTGAGATCGTTCTAATGTTGTTTCAATATCTCATGATGAATTATATATTTTGGAGTATTTTAGACTCCATGAATATGATTTATGTGAATTATGAAGTTTTGATCAATTGTATGTAGTATGAACAAAGGATTACAAGTTGATTGTGTATTAGTTTAAGGTGACTATGTGTACAAAATGTTGCTTGCATGAATTGTGCTTAAGTAGAAGAGTACTATGATGGATATGGACACTTAAGGGGGACCTATAGATCATGTGAAATGTGTCCATGCTTTTGGAAAGTGTTATTATTTTCTTAGTTTGCTTAGAGAAGCATCAAAGAGGTGAACGGGTCATCATAGGACCTAAAAATGACTTAGTCCTTTTTGAAAGTAGATTGTGCTTAAATGTGACCTATGTGAGATGACTTAAGGGTGAAGGCATGTTTTTTGGCCAAACAATAAACATTTTATTCTTGATCATTCATAGATTCTCTATGAATAGTGAAACCAAATGTGATGGTATATAGGCTTGTGAAAGTTGTGGAAGACTTGTGAGAGAGACTTGTAGAAGGTGGATGTGAGAGTTGTGAATCGAATGAGAGGTAGATTGCCCAGTTGGATGAGTTGATAATTAGAGAAGATTTATGACAATGTGTATGACTTGTAGGTCATATTTTTTATGTCAAAAAAGTGCTATTTAAAATTAAGGATATGAAAAGACATTGAGTGTGCATATGAGGCATGTTTGAGATATATATCAAGTTTGTGTAGGGTTTAGATAAATGTAGATCCATCATCAAGTGTTTAAGAGATCATTTCTAAGGTGGAGGTGTTTAAAGGAGGGTGTAAAGGGCTTGGTATTCCTTAGGGGTAGTTGGTACTTATGAGTTGATAATTAGAGAAGATATATGACAATGTGTATGACCTATAGGTCATATTTTTTATGTCAAAAAAGTGCTCTTGTAGATTGAGGATATGTAAAGAGGTCTGAGTGTGTGCATATGAGGCTTGTTTTAGATATATATGAATTTTGTGTAGGGTTTGGATAAATAGAGATCCATCATCAAGTGTTGAAGACATCATTTCTAAGGTGGAGGTGTTTAAAGGAGGGTCTAAAGGACTTGGTCTTCCTTAGTGATAGTTGCTCCTTGTGAAACATTTATTTCACTAAATGCCTTTGGTTAGGAGGATATGATCAAGGTTTAATAGTCTAAAAGAGTTGATCAGTCTATTTTTTGTAGTTTCTTATAGGATATTATTCCATTTGTGTTGTAAGCTTGAGAGTGGGTTTTATTCCCCTTGAGGGGTTTCCACACAAACTTTTTTTTATGTGTTTGATCTTGTGTATGCATTGAATGAATGAGATCTCTTGTTAATGTTGCTTGATCAGTTTGATATGTGATAACTATTTAATAATTTAAAAGGACTCTAATTTTAATTGAAATATATGGGTTCAATGATTTACTCCCCCTCTTAGTGATTTTACCTCTAACACCTTGACCTTCAAAACTTTTATTTGCAATAAAAGATATAAAAAAATTCTCATGATAGTTCTTATGATCCTTTTCTCTTCTTCTTCATGACTTTTGTTCATACTTAGTCTTTGTAAGATTTGTGTCTATAAATATTTTGATTAGACATAAAAAAAATTCTTGAATATCTAAGAGCATAATACAAATAGGCACATTTAGCTAATGTGATTTATAAGGAAATGGCTATAAATTTGAAAATAAATGGCTAAACATTTAAAACTTAATAGATAGATATTTGAAAATAAATGGTTAATTCCATAGCCAAAAAGCTTCACTTTCATAAAATGTCCCAGAGATTTATCTTGAAGACCAAAGTTTTTACAATTTTTGTCATCTTAAATTTCATTCAAAACTTGTGTTCATAACTCTTTCTAAACTTTTGTTCTAAATAGTATTTTATAACAAAATGTGAAGGTTATCCTTGACACAAAAATAATCTAAGTCTTTTGTATTCAAAACTTTTACCATCATATTTTTTTCTTGCAAAAATTATGACAAAATCATAAGGCTTTTGAAAAAAACCTAAATACTTGAACACTCTCTATGAAGTTTTTGGTACTTTTATTTGAAATAAAAGTTAATACTAAATCTTTGATAATTTTCTTGAAGAGTAAGACTTTTGATAATTATTTCAAGTGCTATTTATGTGTAAAACTTATGACTATTTTCTATGCATTCACAACTTGTGATTATTTTGTTCACGTGCATAACTTTCAAATATTCATTTACCAAAAAAGCACAAAGTCTGACCTACATTTTAAGAATAAACAAATAAGTATTTTAATTCAAAAACCAATGGATATGAATATTCAAATTAAAATGACTAAGTGCAAAGCTGAAAATGACTAAGTATAAAAGAGAAACTTTGCGCAAAGTTATACATTTGCTTGATTATAAATCCAATTGCACCCATTTACATGAAAAGTGATTAATTTAAGAAGTAAAACATTATAATAATTTAGTCATTCAGATTGAAATCAAAGAATAAATGAACAAAAAATGATAAGAATAGACGTAGAAAACTATTAAAAGTTGGATATTTTGCACAAACCTAAGGTGAAATAGTTTCAAAAAAAATATATAAAATGTGTTTCAAAACATAGGTAAATAAATATAATAAGACTTATTATATCTATTCAAATTTAGATATTGAAATCAAAACACTCCTAGATAAAATCTTGGACTGAACTGAATGAATTCAAAGACATCAAAGTAAATTCATTTAGTCACTTGTAACTAATAATCTAGTAGACTACCAAGAAGGCTAATTTAAACCAAGAACCACAATGAACTCTTGAAATGCATAATACCAAACATCATCAAAAAAGGGAATCCCAAATTTCAGATTGAAAATGGGGCGTGTTGTCCTAGAAAAAACAAATGGTGACTCCTACTGGGAAATACCCCTAAGTATTTTGAGAATCTAGAATCTCTGATTTCACATAAAGAAAAAGCGTTAGTTCGAAGCTCTCACTTAAAACCAAACAAAATTCAAAGACACTAAAACCTATAAGAAAAAGTGACATACCACACAAAAATCCTACCAAACCCATGTATGTGTGTGATTGAGTAATTTACACATTTCATTTGCATTCACATGCAATAATTTAGATTTGTATAAGGCTAGAATTTCTAAAGGAAAAAGAGATTAAAATTTTAGATAGAAGAAGTGGGTTGGGCATTGCTTTGCTCTTATCTAGGTATTTATAGCCCTAACAAAGATATCTTTGGTCCCTTATAAAGGCCATGTTCCATTACCAACTAGGAAAGAAAGCCTATGTGGAGTTTGTTGAGATCACCATTTCAAGGAGGATTTTAGATATTAAATTTTAGATCAATTCTTTTGGAAAGATATTTTCCATTTACATCCATAGAGGGTTGGAGACCAAGCCATAGGTAAAATAAAATTGGTAGGCCCATGACAACTCAATACAAATCAGAATTGAAGTAATGCTATATTTTTATTTATATATTCCTTTAAGAGAATTAGATGGATTTAAATAATTAAAATTAACTTTTATAAATCCACAAGTTTATAATTTAATAAATGAACAGAGCAACAATAGTGGTTCACACAAAAGTTTTGAGTAAAATTACAATTAGATTCTTTGAGTGTTATCTTTGTTACCTTTACAATATCCCTTCATTTCATTTATTTGATTATCAAGTGGATCACAAGGAGAAAATAGTTTGGAAATATCTAAAAATAAGGAAAAAAAATAAACACAATAAAACCTAAGTGACAAAAAGGGACATGAATGAAAAACATAAATCAAAAGATAATGAAAAAGAAAAAGTATTCACAAGAAATGTTCAAGTATGTGCATGTTTGAACTAGTTAGACACCTATTTATTCAATATTTTTAGAATGGAAAATGAAAAAACTATTCTATAGAGATTTATCAATGTTTATTTCATGCAATTTAAACAAATTATGACTGTATAATTATGCATCATGTTTGCACCTAGATTGCATAAAGCACGAGGGATAGTTTTTTTAAAATACATCATACCATATATTTCATTAAAGTGAAGGAGAGGGATAGGTATTTATACTTTCCAAACTGATTGAAAGATCCAACCTAAAAGCGGTATGTTTTTGGTGGTAGCCAGTAGATGAGTTACTTGTAGGCTATTTATTTATTGGCATGGATACTATGACAGCATCCTATCATTCATATATATTTCCAAAGAGGCATGAGAATTATTTCTACTATGTCAATGATATCCTATACTTGTTTTGTATGACTGAAGTGGATACTAACTTTCCTTTTCTAGGGATGCCACATAATGGGACTCACTTTCTTAATTCCAATCATGAGAGCAGATATGTGGAAAACAAATGCTATAAGTACATGACCAAATAAGTGAAATAAAAGAACAAATAAATAAAAAACATAATAAGAAAGTAAAACACATAACTAAATAAAACTAAAAATTAATATATACATTATCATCCTTCACATAGGTTTTTCTAAAATTACATTGGATGGGGTAGCCAGAAGTAGTGGTTCAAAAACTATTCATTTAGTGGTACCAATAGGTAATTTCCTTTGAGGTTTTTGAGGTGAAAGGTATTTTTTCCCAAGATATTAGCTATCTGATAGGGTCTAATATATATAGGATCAAAATTTGAGTGATAACCCTTATTTTCATGATAATTATCCCATATTAATACTAGATCAAATATCCTAAAGGTCTTGATCTTAGCCCTTTTAACAAACCATCACTTGATAGTACCTTGGTGTTTGTTAAAAAATAATAGAGCTTAATCTTAGGATTCCTCTAACTAAATGATATCTAGTATCTTGGAGTTTACTTTATCATTTGGATCCTTGAATTGATGCATAAAATTATAGGTTGGTAGCCTGAGCACGATCAACATGATTGTATCTAATAAATAAACTAAAAGTAAAGAAGAGATCTTGAGGGCTTGTTTATACTTGATGTGGTCAATCCAAAGAATGAAATTTAGCTTTGAATATCATTCCTAGGTTTGTTATCCTAAGGCCTTCTTGATAGCATTTATTAAATTTTTATTAGTATACTCTACCAATCCATTTCCTAATGGATAGTGATTATATGAGAACCTTAGCGTGATACCATTTTCATAGGCACATTTTGTTAACTCCATAAATTGGATGGTGGAGCTATTATCACATAATAAATAGACTAAGACCCCAAACTAGGTGGTTATGGTGTTATCCATGAACTTGATGACTTTGTATGTAGTGATTTTATTCATTTTGACTTCTTCATACCACTTTGTGTAATAATCCATGGCCATGAGGGTAAATGTGTGGCCACTTTATGAATTGGGGTTGATGACCCCAATTAAATCCAACTCCCATTGGGTAAAGGGTGTCAATTACACCATGGTATGTAGTGTCTTATTACATGGGTTTCCCTCTTGGAAAATGTCTATAACTAATGAAAAACATGGGCATGGACATGAACATATTTAAACAAAGTATGCTAGTAGTAATTCACTGCAATAATTTTGTGTGTCCTAGTGTTTGCTAAAGGGTGACCAAATTCAAGTATTTCATGGAAAACTACCATAATTTTTTTAGATTTGACTATTGACAAGCATCTAAGGTAAATACCTTCATGATAAATTTTGAATAAAAATCCTTTCTTCAACATCTACTATGTATCCTTCAACCAAAGAGATATTTTCTATGTATGGTTGAGTCCAAAAGGTGTATCTCTATAAAGTAAGAAATGCAAGATCAGGGCATACCAATATATTTGTAGAACTAACTCTTGGTCTACTTGATGTATAATTATACTTGGGTATATCTCAGTTATTAGCTAGGTAAGACCTTATCCTTTAACCAATTTGGCTAGTTTGATCTCCACATCATACTCCTACAAGTTTGTCATCCATAGACCTCTATGCTCAACCAATTAGTTTTACCCTAGAATTTGTTTTATGGTTAGGTATGGGATGATATGCACCTTAATCCTAAGAATGTAGTGTATGAATTTATTCAAATCTTTAACTAGTGTGTAGGTATGTTTTTTTAGAGTAGAATATCTTATTTTGTATCTTTGAGATTAGTACTTATGAAAGCAATATGATGTTATTCTCCATCCAATATATAGGTGAGGTAGGAAATAATGATGTGTTTATAAGTAAATTATTAGATGTAGAAATATTGTATGTAGTCTAGGCTAATAAGAACTGGGGATTACATAATGGCATCTTTTATATCCTAAAAGGCTTTCATTGATTTTTAATGCCATTCTACCTTCACATCCTATTTCAACATAACATTTAAGGGTTTTAAAATTTTGAAAAATCTAGAAGTAAAGTTACAAATAAAGTTAATTTTTAAAAATAAGGATTTCAATTCTTTATTGATATTATGTAAACTTAAATTATAAATCACATTGGATCTTTTTGGATTGATAGAAATACCTTCTTCTATGATGATATGACTGATAAAATTAACTTCAATGACCCTAAACACAATCTTATTTAGATTTAAGGAAATGCCATACCTTATGCATCTTTCAAACACTTTCTCTAAGTGGTGTATGTGATCTGATCTCTATTTTGAAAACATAGTCAAGTCATCCATATAAATTATTATACACTTAACGATTAGTCTTTCAAAATCAAAATCCATGGACCTTTTAAAGGTTACCCCAACATGGATCAACACAAAGGGAATTATCTTTGAGGATAATGTGCCCCATTTGGTGTCAAATTTAGTTTTGATCATCTTCTAGATTAACCAAGACCTGGTTGTATCCCAAAAAACTATCCAAAAAAGACATGATCTAGAATCCACTCATCATTTACATTACTTCATCAAGAGAAGGTAACATGTAATTATATTTGTATAAGACTGGGTTTAAGTTTTGAAAGTATACATAGGTAGATTTCACCATTTTTATTTCACATGGGAACTAGGTTGGCCACATAAGTAGATTATAAAAGTAGGAAAATTATCCTATCCATGAGTAACTTATGATCTCTTCATGTATTAATAGTTACATGATTAGGTTTACCAGTCTTTGCCTTTATCTAAATGGTTTTTGACCTAGTTTGAGGAGGATAGTATGAGTAATAACTCTTGGTTAAAATACCTTGAGGTCTTTATAGGCCCAAACAATTACATATGTGTACGTCATTAGTAGTTTTCACTACTATTCTAGTTTAGAGTCTATCTAGTTAGGACCCATGTTAACAGTCTAATGATTTTTCACATGGCCAAGGTTGATGAGATGGAATTTTTAGTTATCTAACTTGGGATTCATTGTTTGTAATGTGGGGTATAAAATATCAAATTCTCTCTCTAATGAAATCATCCACTTTAGGATCTAATTCTCATGAATATTAAGGATTCCATCTTTATGTAGCTCAGTCCTAAGGTTGTCTCTATTTGACTTATCAATGATATGTATTTCAAATACCCCCATGATATTAAGAAATAGGATGATATACTATTCATCCTTAAAGACTTATATTTTTTTAGTTTTTTAGGGAGATAATCATAATGGACTAGTTTCACAGTGAATTCCTATAACTCATTGTCATCTAGGGAGTTAAGTTTGATGTTATAGGTGATAATGAGCCAAAAAATTGGTTTGATTCCATAAAGACAGGTATGATGTCGAATGTGATAAATATTTTGATTAATTACCAAGCCCTATGTTTATACCTTTTCAAGTATGATAGTTTCCATCAAAATTTACTCTTAATCTAGTTAACTACTAGTTCAAAGTTGCTAAATAGTACTAGTTCATTTGCCTTGTGTTTTAATGTGAATTACAATCCTAGGATTAACACTTTGTATTCTACCAAATTGTTTGTATAGAGGAACTATAGCCTATATTATGGTAGGTGTCTCTTTCCTTACGGATCTATTAGTAGAAAACCAGTCTCACTACCTTATTTTTAATGGCCCACATATACATAGAGAGACCATAGGCCTAGAAAATTTGGTTGGATATTAACTGCATCTATGGCTGGTTTCATATTTAACATATATATTCATAAGTCTAAGTATTTCAATTTTACTTTTTCATTATGGCATCATACTCAATTATCATTTTTTTCATGTAAGCTCTCTATCTAATATGATTTTATTAGGTACAGTTCTCCATGGTATCCACATATGAGAGAAGTCTATAGCCATATAAATATTTAAGGATTAATACAAATCTCTACTGAGGAGCATGCCATAAGCCTCAAGTATCACTAACACCTAGATGTCTATGAAGTATGGAATCCTAGGTTTGGATTCTAGTTGTATGTGGACATTCAAAATCTCACCTACTACTTTGACCTTGGATTTGTCTAGTTGAACCACTACCTTATCTGACTTGATAGGTATTAAACCTAACTTATCATAGATGACTATTGGCATTAAATTAGCTGAGGCTCATGAATCCACTAGGAAATTATGTGGTTTTTTTCCAAACAATGTGATGGTTAAAAGGAATGGAGTCACTTCTATCTTATTCTTGTGAATAAAAACATTAGTATGGGTTTTTTTTCTATTTTGCATGAGTTGGTTGAGTTGATTTTTAAATCAAGAACTTAAGAAAAATATCACATTTCTTAGTGATATAAGCAATATAATGGAGCATGATGTTGGCCTTGATCTTATTCATGTACTTTATTATATTATAACCTCCTTTATTTTGGATTAGTGCGGCTTCATGGGAGCTTTATGTTCTAGAGGTTTTGGAGGTGGTGGGTCATTCCTAAAATTTTGGTTAGGTGGGATAACACGATTATTTGGGGGAGTTGAGGTAGTGAAGGGTTGTTTTGGTTGTCTATTCCTAAGGGAATAGTTACTCCTTTTTAACTATTGAAATTCTTATATCTAAGTAATAACCTCCTGCAACTCATTTTATTCTTGGATAGGTAATTCCATGGTTTCCAACACCATAGTAGTGTTAGGGGATTTAACCACATTAGATGGTTCGAAGTGATTAGGGACTACATCATACTCTTTTATTTCCTTATGTAATATCTTAAACGCACCACAAAACTCTATACAATCAAGTTTTCCATGGGTGATCATATTATTCACTCAACACCAGTTAAGCAAGGATATTTTGAAAATATTAACTTATGGTAGCCTATTGGGTGAGGGTTATGATGAATTATAGGAATGGTTTTAGTTCTTATTTGGTCTTTTATATGTGAATTTATTTCTATAAATTTCTACATTAGAGTTGTTCATCTACCTATATAGCCCAAGGAAGTCATTATTTATTTTTTATACCATTCATTGAATGGCATCTAACTCATTATTTTTGGACTCTTAGGGTATATTATATGTATTATTATCCTCCACCAAGATTACTTAGTTTTGAAACTAAGGATTCATCTCATGGATTACTCAGTTAAGAAAACCCATGTGTTAGTTTGGTACAACATGACTCAATGGGAGTTGGTTTGTTATGGAGAGTGGTTGAAGCATTGGCATATTTTGATTAGTTTTAGGCAAGAAAATCAACATGGATATTTGTGGAAATGCATTATAAATGGGGGCCATAGTTTGACATTATTATTTTAAATATCTATCTACCTTGATGGACCCTTCATAAACCATGGGTATGTCCACTACTTTTGGGTCTCATCTCAGGAACATAACCATCCAAGGATCTAAGGTAGTTTTATACATTTCAAGTCTTAGTAGTGGGTTGGGTTGGTAGATAAGTGTAACCTAATTTTACATATTATAAAATAACATTTTGAAGTTCTTGATAGGCTCATTGGGTTCTTATTTGATATGTCAATTTTTTTAGTAAAATACACTAGGATCAATCACCTAACCAAACTAAGCAAGGAATGTAGTATTGAGATGGTCCTAGCTAGGGATCAAGTCTTTGAGGAGGTTGAGGAAATATTCATAGGAAAAATCCATAAATGTGAAGGTAAAAAAACATACACACTACATCTTCATATTGCACATTTATAATCTTTAAATCAATCTTGTAGGAGGTCACATTCTCTTCAGTAATGCATCCTACACCAAGAGTGAAATGGGGAAGATATCTCTTAGGTTTTTTGGGTAAGTCATGGGAAATCCTAGAATGTTAATGGATGAGTTGGCTAACCAAACCAATCTCATATGTCTATTTAGGGGAGGATAAGAAGATGAGCTAGTGGGAACTACATTGGGTCTAAGTATATTGAGTCTAGGTCTCTTGTGGAATGTTAAGGTTGAGACCACTAATTGATCATGATGGGACCTATCTCTAGTGATGGGTGAGATGTAATCTAAGGTGTTTCATAGATAAATAATAGTTAGTTTGTTATCATTAATAATTATAATCTCAAATAATTCAGCACTCAATATATAAATCCTTAATTCCTTCCTTTTCATCAACTGTTATTATTTGTATTTGAAGTACACAATAATGACAAGAGGTTTAAGAAGAGGGAACAAGAATAAACCAATAAAATAATCCTTTCTAATCCATCCTTATATTGATATATATTATTCATTCTAAGATCCTACTCCAATATACTCAATAGAATGGGTACTTTAGAGAGAAAAGTGGGACTAATGATAAACTTTTGTCCTACATTTTAGGATTGATTATGAGATCAACTCAAGGAATGGTTGTGTGTATTTATCTTTGACATGGAGCTTACATGGAATAATCTCAAAGAGATGAAATTATACAACCCATGGTTCAATTATGATTGATGTAATTTAATGAGTTTATTATTTGAATCTGATGCCAATGTTTATACACTTTGCTTTGCCATTTTCTAAATGAAATGTAATGGGTAGTTTAATCTCCAAAATGAGAAAAAAAAGAGGGAAGAGTAGGGAAATAAATAATGTATCTAGATAAAAATGATAATAATGCACTAAAATTTGAGATAATTACATCTGATATAGTCATACCATTGTGTGTTGAATCTCACTAAGTGTTTTAACTCTAATACTACAAAATGGGAAGAGTTTGGGGAAGTAGTGAAGAATGTTTGCTTTATGAAACATCACTAAATATCAATATTATAAATCCAAAATAAATAAAACATAAGCTTCCAAGATAAATTATATACTAACACATAGGTTATCAATATTGTAACAAAAATGAAAGAAGTTCATAAAGAGGTTATAACAAACAAGCACATCATAAACATTGCATTCGTAAAATGATAGAGCCTTAAAACAATTGTATGATCACTAAAATTAATTTAAAATTGAAAATAAGGATACTTTAACCAACAAAATATGCATTGCACAAAATCTAAACCTTCATTTATTAAACAACAAGTTCTATTACAAAGTATGGATCATATCCAAGTTTTTACAATCCAAATGGGTGAAGGAAACTTTAGGTGAAATCCTAGATTGATTTTGATAACACTTTTTAGCTAAAAAAATTTATGACCCCAAAACAATAATGTAGTTACACACACACACACACACACACACACACACACACACACACACACACACACACACACACACACACACACACACACACACACACACACACACACACACACACACACACACACACACACACACACACACACACACACACACACACACACACACACACACACTTGTGTGTGTAAATACATTATGTTTTTAGGGTCAATAATTTTTTTTAGCTCAAAAGTGTATAATCCCCTTTGATTTCCTTAAAATATGTGTAGGGGCCTACCTTATTCATGATTCAATTGAACCATATTTTGATTATATAAATAAAATTAGACATTTATTTTTGACTATTTTTATGGCCAAAATGGACATCAAGTTAAGTCTCATGCCTTACTATAAATGTAACCAACACAACATCTTCTCTGATGGGTTATTACCACATAACTTTTCCTTTCTCTTTCACTATTTAGATTGGGTATTTATGCATGTGCTAACTATTATTTTTGATATGAGGCAAGAGTTTGTAATGCATCACAATCTTACTCTCCTAGGCTCTAATAAACTATGATGGTTTCATGAACTACCCCAGGGTTGCAGAGTGGAAGGATTTTTATGTGTTATTATCCCACTCACCTACTTGCTTAGAAGCTTGGAACTCTATATGAACATCTCCAAGATAACAAATAAATGGGATTATGACTCATGAAATGCTATTTCTAACCTACTAGCCTAGAGGATTTGAGGTTACACAAAAGGATCCCAGATGTGAGTTTTAGGTATTAAGACACATGGAAACACCCTACAATTCCATTTTATTGGAATTTTATTGTGTCATTGTCCCACTGGGAAGCTTTTTGAATAATTGACTAAGTGTCAAAAAATGCTTTGAAATGTGTTTGAACCATCATGAGCTACATGAATTTACCAATTGGTACAAAGATGAACTAAGTCACCTAAAATAAATATAAAGAAAATATGTAGTTATTAGCCTCATTTAAAAATGTAATGGCTAAGTATTTGAAAATAAATGGTCAAGGAAAAAGCTGAAAAGAGCCTAAACAAAGAATTTGAAATCAATGGCAAGGAAAATTCAAATCAAGAAGACTAAGTATAAATTTAAAAAAAAAATCTCTATAAAAAAATGTTCTAAAGACTTATTTTAAAGACCCAAGCCTTCACAATTTTTTTCCTTTAATACTTCACACAAAATTTCCAACTCATTCATTTTGAAGACACAAGTCTTCGTATCTTTCATTTTCTTGATTTGTGTTTAGGCTTTGACCTTTAAAAGTTTTATTTGATAGAAAATTTTTGACACAATTATCATGATAGTTCATGAAATATTTATCTTCTTCATCATGTCTTTTGTTCAGACTTAGTCTTTATAACATTTGTCTCTACAAAATTTATGATTAAATGCAAATAGTTTTCCCAAAGACCTGTAGGCATAATATAAATAGGCAAAATTAGCAATTATGATTAAAAAACTAAAAAATTAATAGATCTAAATTTAGAAATAAATGGAAAATCATTTGAAAATCAATGGATAACTATTTGAAAACAAATGGATAAGCCCAAAGCTAAAAATATTCACTTTTAGAAAAACATCCCATAGATTTATCCTGAAGATTGAATTATTCACAAGTTTTTCCATCACAAGTTTTATTTGGAACTTGCATTAATAACTTATTTAGAACTTTTATTTCAAATACTATTTTTACAAAAAAAATGTGAAGTCTAGCCTTGACTCAAAAAACATGCTAAGTCTTTTACATTTAAAACTTCTTACATTAAAATTTTTTTATGTAAATTTTTTTATGAAATCATAAAGCCATTTACGAAAACCCAAATACTTAAACACTTCTTATAAAGTGTTCATAACTTTTATTTGGAAAAAAAAAATATGACTACATCTTTGATAATTTTCCTGAAGAGTAAGACTTTTGATAATTCTTGCTAAAGTAATTTATGTGAAAAAGTTATAACAATTTTCTTCAAGTGCATAATTTAAGATTATTTTCTTCATGTGCATAAATTGAGACTATTCAATTGCCAAAAAAGTGTGAAAGTGGACCTATATTTTGAGAACAAATTTCTTAGTATTTAAATTAAAAACCAATGGTTATGAAAATTCAAATTAAAAGGACTAAGTGCAAAATTGAAAATGACTAATTATATAATATAAATTGTGCATAAAGATTGACATTTATTCTATTCCAAAGCCAATTTTGCCCATTTACATGAAAAATTACTATGTTAAGAAGTAAAAACTTATAACTTAGTCATTTATATTTAAATTAAAGTATAAATAGACAAAAAATGGTTAGGAAAAGAGGTAAAAAAATCTAAAAAGTTAGATAATTTACACAAACCTAAGGTGAAATAGTCTAAAAGGAAGATATAAAATGTGTTTCAAAACATAGGCAGACAAATAGATTAAGACTTACTATATTTATGCTAATTCAAATATTATAATCAAATCACTCTTAGACAAAATCTTAGACTATACTTAAGGAATTAAAATACATTAAATTATACTCATTCACTTACATGTAACTAAAAATTTGGTAGATTAGTAAGGAGGCTGATTTGAACAAACAACCATAATGAACTCCTGAAAAGCATAAGACTAGACATCTTCAAAAAAGAGGGTCCATGTTTTTCAACTAAAAATGGGGCATGTTGTGTTAGAAACAATAGTATGATAATGATATCGTGTGAAAATTATATGGTTTAAGGGTTGTTATAAAGAAGGCATGGTCCAATCTGAGGTATTATAATGCAATTCATAAACTATAATCTAAGAAGAGAAATAAGGAAAATGTGATCAAGGATGTGATAATCTAAAAATAATATCCAACAAAAGGATAGTGGTAATAATGTGATGTAAATAATTAATGTGATGCACCACATGGGTGATGTGAACATCCTAAGTAGGAATGAATCACACTAGATAAGTGAGCAATGCTAAGATCGATCGGCATCAAGGAATTAGGACACTCTAAATAATGAACATAAAGCTTTGGATAATAGGGAAATTATATGGATCATCTTGCGAAGACTATATGCATGTAAATTAGAATGGACATACATTCCCACAACATGTTACCATTCTTTAGGACCGATTGTAGAAATATCAATCTACTATGAAGATTAGGTATTTATGTGAGAAATTAGGTGTCATTAGATAATATATGCTACAATGAGACCTTATACCCTAGTCTATTATCCTAATTCACTGCAATGGACCTGAGCTCTATCATGAGGTTAGCTATGGAGTTTTATCTTTGACTAAGATAGGATATGTTCAAAATAAATATTACATATTTTGGTGGGATTTAAATTTTAATATTGTTTTACCTTTTGATCATTTCCTTTTGTTTCTTTTATGATTTGTATTTTAACTCTTTTATATTTTATATTCCTCCATATAGATTCAAATAACAATCATGAATGAAATACATGATGAACATAAAAAGATCTTACACTTGGTCACTAGAGAAAAAGAGTTTAAGACCATGATTTATAAATAATAATAGACTTACCCATTAATAAATGTGAAATCTGATACAATGATGAATATGGTTGTATTTGTCACAAAGAGGTAAAATAGCATTATGAAAGCAATGAGACTATGATATGTGATTTATGTCACTACAAATTTTTTACTAAACTACATGGTATCTATCATAAACAATAATGAAATTAGTAGTTATCCCAAAAGCAGGGGAAGGTAAATGGTCATCCCAAAATATGGGGTAGGTAAATAAGGTTAAAATAATCATAAGTATACTAAGGTAAAAATGATATAATTGGGATAAAATGAAAATCAATGAAAAATTTGAAGGTGCTACCTAGGAACCACAAAAGAAATAAAGTTTGCACATAATGTGATATAAAACTAAAAAAAAAAAGGAAATGATTCTATAAGTAAAGTGAAATAAACCCAAATAACCCAATGGAAATAACAGTGTAATTACAATGAAAATAAATGAAATAAAAAACACAAAGATAAAGAAAAATGAGATAAATAATCATCAAAATATATTCTAATGTCTATATCAAATATCAGCATGTGAAAGACAAGCCTTTGTGTCTCTAAGAAATTATTAAAGTTGAATTTGTTTGTTATTTAGAAATGGCAAATAAGAGTAGACATCATAGTATGGACCAAATGGTAATTTTATTTAGGTATAGGAATCATAAGATGATCAATATTATGATGTTATATGTGGAAGGGCATAAAAATATGCCCCAATATATGATGTAGAATGAGGTGAAATGTAGTTATTAGAATGAACTACATTTGGATTTATGATGCAGCTAGACATAGGTAAATGTGGTGATATGTTATATTTTAAGGTTGTTTAAATTGAGATAATATGTGTAGGAGAGTTCTAAAGATGTCTATAATATAAATAAGGACAATTTATGATGTGTTTTAGAGTAGGCATGTGAACTATACACTTCTTATGTTTGTGAAACATAGAAAGTTGAGGATTAACATATGAAAGAACCTATTTTATGTTGTTTATGTTAGTTATCCTTTCCTTATTTGTGTAGGAATAAGTATGAACTATTGTCTATAAAACATTAGTGGATGAAGTGGAGGTATGGGATAATTATTATTGATCATCAGGTAACTAATGATGAGTGTGATTATGATTCTATAGATTGGGTTTGAGAGCTTATAAGATATTTTTGATAACTTTATTTTATTTGAATATCAAGATTTAAATGTGGAGTAAGAAAAAAGGTAAGAAATAAGTAGTGATGATCATGACAAGTCTCATGATAATGACCTATATTAGTATGACACCAACAAAACTTATCAAGATTTTAAAATTTTAGATGAGGTTTGGATGGATAAAAAATCATGGGTTTAGAGGGTTGAAATTTATTCTTAATTGCTTCTAGACTCAAGGGAGGTTGGGATGGGTTGAAATTGGTTAAATGGGATGATCTATTTTGAGGTTGGGGGGGCTTATATGAAAAAAAATTATGATAATATGATTAAAAAAAATCCTTATTAGTTTCTTGAGGTAATTAAAATAGGGTCTTAAGAAAGTATTGCATTTTTCTTGGTCTAAGTTTTATTCTAGTGTTTTAGAAGAAAAACATTAAACTTTATATTTAAGATAAATTACAAATAGTTTTAAAATATTATCATCACTCATGTTATGGTCCACTTTATGAGATAGATACATCCATCATTTGATGAAAGTGTGAGCAGATTCATTGGGAATTTTCTTTGCATTAATGAAGTGGCTAAGATAATTTTCATGAATGTCATTATGTTGGAATTACTTCACTATAGCATTGAATAAACCCTCTATTTATTTAATTTAATGTATAATAAATTGATTGTACCATTATAAATCATCTCATATGAATGTTTTGACAAGATGTTTAGTAGTAGTAAAATTTTAGGTTGGACCCATTCCTTATCGAGTTCACCAAAATATCTAATAAATATAGTAGAATACTTAGTTACATCATATGTAAGAGTTGGAGAAATGTGTCCAATATTTAAAAATGCAATAAATGGGGCTAAAGGTTAATTTTTAATATGTTAAATCCTTTTTATCTATTGGAGGTTGAGATATTATATTACCATTAGCATATTTAAGAGGAGGAGAGACAAAAATTTTATTCAATTGCGTTATGATACCTTAAGGTGGTTGAGTAGTCATTTTTAATATATGAGATTGAATTTATATCATTTGTAAATTGTAATTTATTTGCATATAATTCATTTTTTGAATCATTTGAGAAGTAATTTGAGTTGTATCAATCGAAGGAGTAAGATTTTTAGGTAGAAGAGGATTCCCAACATTGGTATTAGGTGAAATACTAGGGTGAGTAACTAAAAATGCATTACATTTTGTTTCCCTTGTGTATTAAAAATTTAGGTTTCATGATAGAGTAATTAGTTTGGGATAGGGTAGAAATGAAGGAGGGAATTTGATAGTTCTATCTGAAGTGATAATATAGGTGATCATCTAAGCTAAATCATCAATTATGTAGTGTTATTAAATAATTGGAATCTAAAAATAAAACATAATTATGAATTATGCTACCAAAATAGGTGGCTCACTTACTAAACTAGGTCAAATAGAACCTATAGGGTTAACTATGCCAATCTGGTTGATTTCTAAGAAGACAAATAATAGTGTGAAATTATACTAGGTTAGCAAAGACCTACATAGTTATCCAGGTTTGATCGAGTTGGATTCTAGGAAGGAAATAGTAGTGTGAAATTATATTGGTTTATCTAGGAACTATATATTTAGTAAGGTTGATCTACTTGATTTCTAGGAAGAAAAATAGTGGTGTAAAAAAATTCTAGAACAAAATAGATCGACCAACTTGATCTAGTTGATTATGTCATATAGTTTTAATAAAATTGTAATAACTATCAAAATAAGAATGGAAATTTGAAATACTTATTAATTATACTAAGAAACAAAAATGACAATTTGAGATAATTAACCAAATTAATTTACTAATTTGCTAAGAGTGAACATGGAAAATAAAACAAGATTGATAATGTTGATTTAGTTATATTGATAAGGATATTAAAGAGTTAGAGGTTGAATGGGTTATAAAACCATTATTTAGTCTTAAATATGCAAAAATATTATAAACATAGTGGTCAAACAAAATCAGCAAGGTATATTTAGTTTGAAAAAATATAAAAACTAAAAAATAGTAAAATAAGACTAGTTTTACTAGACTGATCTAATTTGATAAGAATTGAAAAAGTATAAACATGATAAAACAAATTATATGGACAATATCAATATATTTTAATGAAATTGAAAATTAATAAGACAATAAAATAAGATTATATTGACTAGCTTGATCTAGTTCATAGAAATGAAACCCTGTAAGTAAAATAATTATACTAGATTGAACAACATAATCTAGTTGACTATAGATCCCAAATTTGTAGATATAGGTTATGAATAGATCAAAAATCTTTATCTAATTTAATATAAATGAAAATATTAAAATTTTAAGGTTATATTGACACCATGTTCACCATAATATGTGCAACAATTAGGATAAATTTAAAACATTTTTTAATTAGTGAATTTCCAAGCTCAAAAAAGCTAATCATAACAAAAAATCATTGCATAGTTATTTATATTAATACATGACCAATTTGGATATAATAAACCTAATTAAGGAATATCTTATCATACAATACCACTAAATAGGGTTCAAAAAACTCAAGTCAAGTAGTACTAGATAATAACCCTAACTAGGGCCATAATACATGAAATAAAATATAATCTAGTTGTCACTAAAGCTTGTGGCATAAAGGGGGATAGTTAAAAAATAAAACATAACATGCAAAGGAAAAATATACTCATGTCAATTTAGAGGTAATTATAAGAAAGGAGTAAAACATTAGAACTTTTACTTTGTGAAATATCTATCTAAAAAAATGAAAGAGTAAGAGTTAGGAAAACATATCGTGAATGAACCTGTCATGCCCTAATTTCTGCCTCAACCAATACTACTTTGTAAGAGGTTGTTGTGGATTTTTAAAGATCAAAAGATAAAAAATTACTTTAGAATAAAATAATCCTACTTTTCATCCAATACTTTCCCATAAGACAAGCTTGTTTCCTTCAAATAAAAAAGCTTAAGAAATGACTTCCCAAGTTTAGAATTTACAAAATAACGAGCTATATGAATTTAAAAATTAATGTTCCTCTCTATTGGATTTAATTAAAGGTGGTTTTTATATAAAATTATAGACCCTAAAATATTCCACAAATTTAAATTATAAGGTCAACCAACTCCATGTTATTTGTAAGTAAATTTAGTCATTAGACATAAAACTACGTTGGTCAGGTTAACCTAGTTCTATAATGTGCATCTTAACCTTTGTAACTAGATTAACTAGACTAACTTATTAATAAAAATGGGTTTAAATTTGTTTACTATGTATATGTTTTCATATTTAAATGGAAAACTAGGTGTAAATTGGCCAACTTCATATGTGTTAGCTGACGTAGTCACAAAAGTGGGCTTTTTTTAGTTAGGAGCTATTTGAGAAGTGAGTTTGCTTAGGGATTTGGATAAGGGTATGAAAGGTGATTAAATAGATAATACATATATAAAATAACCTTTTAACTATAACAAACTATTTTTCTATTTCTAAATACTTTAAATTATATATATATATATATATATATATATATATATATATATATATATATATATAATTTAAAGTATTTAGAAATATATATTCAAATTATTTGAGTGTGGTTTTGAACCTCTAGGAGCTATAATGCAAATTCTAGGTTTTTGATGGTCCTACTAGATTTCAGATTTAGTTATATTTCAAGATTTGAGTATTTCATAGCTAGCCATATTTTAGGGTTCAATTATTTTAGATTTAGCCATATTTTAGTATTTAAGGATTCAAAGGAGAAATCATAGTAGGTTAATGTATGGACACTCTAAATAAGTTATACTAATTGTAAAAATGATACAAATCCATAAAAATATTTCCAAGAACCAATGGTATACCCACCCTTTTCCTAGTGCATCCTTCAAGGTGTGCACTTAGATAGATTTAAGATTGATAGGTTCCTACAAGAGATAATGTGTTAGTAAATGATAAAGTGAAAAAATATTGTGTTTATGCACACCATCCTTATTATACCTACATCAAAGGTTCACATTCCCATGATTGATTATTAATATCAATTAATGATAATCCACATCTTTGATAATTGGTTTTTATTTTATTTTAATTGGACATTAAAATAATATTTTTAAAACCCAAGTATATTTCATGGACATGTTTTTTATATATTTAAACCAAAGGTTGAAATTTCCATACAAATTGATTAATCTCAATTACTATTAATCTGCACCTTTGAATATAAATGATTAATCACATGGTCTTAAAGTGAAAAAATATTATTTTTATACACACCATTATCATTATACCTACATTAAAGGTTCATATTCCCATGATTGATTATTAATATCAATTAATGATAATCCACATCTTTGATAATTGGTTTTTGTTTTAATTTAATTAGACATTAAAATAATATTTTTAAAACCTAAGTATATTTCATGGACATTTTTTTTTATATAATTAAACCAAAGGTTCAAATTTCCATGCAAACTGATTAATCTCAATTACTATTAATCTGCACCTTTGAATATAAATGATTAATCACATGGTCTGAGACACAACAAATAATACCCAATGGAGTAGCCACCAATATATATATATATATATATATATATATATATATATATATATATAAACTCATGTTATATCTTAATATAATTAATAAAATTGGTTGTACTATAATAGCTATTCATAATGCCCATGTGATCATTATTTCTTAGAATATGGTTACTAGAGCTTACAACTATAAATATAGTTCCACCATGGAGCACATAAGTATATCTATAATTACACAAAGTGGTCGCATATCACTATACATAATTCATCCATGTGGGTGAGGCCATATGGAAATAAAGAGGACACATGGAATATTTCAATCACATTGGGTGACTTTAGTGGCCACATAGAACATGATAGGACATGTGACCTTTGGGGTATGTGGTGTGGCCAACACAACCATCTTTTATTATCATAAATGGGGACCCATTTTATATCTCTCAACTTCAAATTTTATCATTACTCAACTATAATCACACTTATTCCCTAACTATGTAAAACATTAAACCCCTACTCCACCTTGACTAGCTAAGTATTTTATGACATTCACCACAAGTGAAGGGTCATCATAGAGTTCCTTACAGTTTATTATGTCTTTAATAATCAAACCCTTATATTTTTGAGTATGAAGGTTTTCCCATACTTACAATATTTCTCACTAATTATGTTGTTTTTCATCATTAAAATTATATAGGTTTTCTTAGGATGATATTACCAAGAGGCCTACTTGGAATTTCATAGATCTCCATTGGTAGACATGTAATATTTCATTTTATTTCATGGATCCTTTTCTAGCTTAGTCATTTTTCATAAACCTTGGAAGATCTTGATGAGTGATAATATACCATGTAAAACCTGGTAGAGTTGTAATTATCTTGAGGGTGTCAAATATGTTAGATCATTAGGAGAGATAGATGAGTGACAAGATATCATATGGAACATGTTATAGTTATCAATCTACTAGGGGTAGAGATATTTAATATCCCTAGGATATCCTAATGAGTTACAAGTTAATGCATGGAACCCATCAAAGTTATTAGTTTATTAGGGGAATTAGAGATGTATGATCCTTGAGATATCACATTGAGTGAAAATATACCATAGCGAACATGTCAGAGTTATTATCCTCCCAAGGGTGTCAGAGATGTGAGATTCCTAAGAGAGCATGATGAGTGAAAATTTACCTCTTGGAACCTGTTAGAGTTTTCAATCTCCCGAGGGCATCAGATATTTTAGAACCTTAGGAGAGACTAATGAGTGATAAGATTTTGCATATAAACTATTAGATTTTTCAATCTCCTAGGGGTGTCATATATGTCAAAGCCATAGTATATCTTGATGAGTGATAATCTGTTGTGTGGAACCTATCACACCATAATACACCACATCTAAATTTTTTACATAATGGAAAAAAAGGATTGGGTTGTCCCAATTGATCTAGGAATTAAAATATAGTCAGAAAATAGGTCTACTCATAAAAGACTACATGTCTCTTCCATACATGAAATAGAAAAATGGTTCATAATGTCTCCTAAAAGGAAAATAAAGGCATAGTTGGAGCCATAAGTCATAATAAGATGTCATATGTGTGCTTGGAAGGTCTAAGTGGATATCTCTAATGTAGTAAAGGGTAAAATAGTGACACTTTAGCTATGCTTACTTAGCATGCCCCACATAAATAATACCTAATAGTAAAAGGGCACATGACCTAACTGTACGATACATGAGATGCTACATGGGATAAAGTAGGTGTGTTTCTACCATAACTTTGCATTAATAAATGTGGGTAACTAGGCTTTGATTCAAAACCATGAAATCATCCACTCATTGTCATTAAATATAAATTGGGAGTACATTTTTTAAGTCTTTTAAGTTAATGTAAAATAAAGAAACATTTAAGTGGAATGTGCCACCAAATCAATTTATAATTTTTTCAAGGTAAGCCTACAAAATCCATTAATATAAGATATATTTCTAGATCCCTATAAGTCCTCAGAGTTATATGCTTTACCTTTACCAATCTAAACTCCTAAGTATCCTTCCTTTAAGTGTCTTACTAATCTTTCAAAAATTCTTTTAGGATCAAAATTCCATGCTAATTATATCCTAAATCTCATCCATGGCCACATCATCTTCAAATTGAAACCTGATCCTAAATACATAGATACCACCATATCATTATTTGTAACTTGTTTTGAGCACTAAAGATATGTGTTCAAGGAAATTAAAAATGTTCATAAGCCCACCTCAGATGATGATGAGGATGAGACCTAGTTACTTAATGATCTTAATACCTTAGGGGAATTAGGATTTCACAAGGTAGCTTCTAAGCCATAAGTTTTCCCATGTGATGATCTCCTCGATAACATGTATAAATTTGAGCACATGGATGATGATACACAGGACCTATTATACTCCATGTGGTCTTAGCACAAAATTATAATCATCTTTAGGGATGTTTTAAATCAATATTAAAATATTTAGGAGTAATAATTTATTTATAAATATAACATAATAGACACATAGACTGAGACATATGAAATATACATAGTTCCCCAAGATTGGGCCATCGATCTAGACTGATAGACCATAAAGGTGGACTTAAACACCTATTTAATTCATCTCTTCTAGGAAGGAGTTCATGTTGGAATGAAATTTTTAAATTTTTTATTTGGATTAAAGGATGTCATACATATGAAAATCCTCTAGGTACATCTATTGATCATAATCCTTAAAGGAAAAGGAAGTCCTAGATGTTATAAGCCTCATAAACTTCCACCTTGTCAAGGGCGTCAATGAGGTTTGAGGGTTTGGGAACTTCTATATGTTGAGATATTTTGTAGATGTAATTTTTATCACCCTTGATTTCAAGACTTCTATGTTCCCACCATGGAACCATGTTGGGTCTATGGTTCATGTTGTTTTTTTATAAGTTTTATGTGTATCATAATAGTAACCACATCTAGGACATCCATGAATCTTTATACCTCATGGTTTAAATTTCCATTAATAAGAGGTCCATGCCATAACTCTTGGAAAAATAAGGAGGATTTTCTTATCCATAGGAGCCTACTAGTATTATATAGATCACCCTATCATATGAGTGGATAAAATCTTGAAAGCCTATTTCCTCTTGCCCTATCAAGGCTTGGGATGCCTCGTAAAGTAAGATATTGCTTATTATTTGGTTGAAGGTGTTATGGGTTAATTTTTTGATCACTAAAAAAAGGTTTACTTAGACTTCCCAATATTCATTGGAGACATAATATACAGGAACCATTATTTAATATGAAATATGGTGTAGAACATTAAACCATATACCTTGGTAAAGGTTAAACACAAAGAGTGGGAACCCTATGTGTTTATTCACACCAATGTGGTAAAATACATGGATTGACTCATCATCACATTTCACCATGAATAACATAATGATGATGATATTCCACTCAATTTGGTTAATGACATTGAGGTACTAATGAGGGTGGAAGTAGAGAAAAAAGAAGCTGAATGAGGACCAATCTAGACTAGTACTTCATGAAAGGCCTTAAACACATTAATATGATCCACTATTAAAATCACCTTTGCTAAAGCAATCCCTGAGTCCTACACTAGTTCAATTGAGAAAATAAATTTAGGTAACTAAACCCCACATCTCCATGAGAATCATATAGATAACCCCCATGCCTTTGCCTATGTGATATTATCTTTCCCTAGTCTTGGTTATAGATCTACCACCTTGAATTCCTTAGATAACTCAACTATATGTGGCATAAATGTTTCAATTTGACATTGATATCATCCTTGAAGTAAACCCAAAGAGGGAAAACTAGGTTAACCACTAGATATTCCTTATTCCACTATATCTATCCTTCTACAATCCATCAGACCACCCCTAAGATTCCCTATTTCTACCAAACCTATTCTAGTGATACCTCTCCTAGTTCTCATTTCACCACCTCCATAATTAACTTGATTACCCCTATCTCTAACCATATTAAACATCCTCACTTCCCAATTCCCTTCTACTCATCACATTTCACCTATAGGAATACCCATATCTATAGGAGTCTTATTTTCATGACCCTCATCTCCAAGAGTTTTTGGTTTGGTTCAAGAACCTCATATAAATTCAAATAGGTTCCAAATTTCAATGGATATTAGATTTATAGTGCCAACATACACTATAAATTCCACATCAATATCTCAAATGAAATAACTTCTAATGTGGACACCTCTTAGTGTCCTCATTTTGACCATACCAATGGATTCCACCTTAGTGGAAAGTGAACCTATATGCATATTTAAGGTGTCTTATATATTCACAACATATAAAGTCACCATACTAACTCTAAAGGTTGCATTAGTAATAATTTCTACCAAGGATCCCTCAATTACTGTGACATTGGTCAGTCCAATCAATACACTTTGGAAGAGGAAGAATTTAAATTTTGTCATATTTATATCTCAACTCCAAGTTAACACCACACCTCCTTCAATTGTGACTATAGTTTTAGTTGATTTGGATAAAATATTTAATAAAAGATAAAGGGTATCTCCCTCTTAGCCCTCAATTCAAATTTATCTTCCAATTACTTCTTATTTACCACCCTATACCTCCAAGTATTTTTATTTAACTAGTTGATATATTCATTATTATTAAATACACCATTACTAGGTGTCATTGATCCATAGGTCAACATGACTTCTGACCAATGACATGCCCAATTATTCCTATGGGGATCCCCATTCATCCTTCCTCATTTCACTCCCATACCCTCTCCTCCTCCTCTCATTTCCTCTTTCTTTCATTACCTTTCATACATTCTTACTCCTACCAACACTCCACCATCTACATCTATCATTATCACCTCATCTTCATCTTATTCTACTTCCTTAGGAGTTATCATAGGCCGAATTTGGGTTGGGTACCAAGAACCTACTAAGACATAGATAATCAAAATGGATTATCTTGGTGATCCAAATATATACTGGGAATTTGATAGATAAATTAGGATCATGAAGAGAGTTATTACACAAAGGTTTACTCAAGAAACAAACCCAGTGGTATGGAGGACTGAGCATGAATCTTCTCCCTCAGTAAAGTGATAACATATAATAGAGAGGAGGAACTAGATGAAGACTCTATATATTTGATTTGAGATACAAATTAATTGAATTAAAAGCTAATGGAAGACATAAAATATAAATTTATATCACTTAGGTCATAGGTGAGGATCACTTTAATATTATATTTAATTTATCAAGTTGAAGAGTCCCTTACATAACTATTTATAGCTCTTAGAAATGTGACTATAACATGACCATGAGTAATGACACCTCATATGCACTCAAGAATATTTAGAGAGAGTTACCTACATGGAAAATAAGTGTGATATGCTCTTTGTGGTTCTTCATAAATGCATGTTCTCAGAGCTTAAGATCATGCCTATGGTGGATCTAAACCTCTACTAAACTTATGCCAAGGCCATGAGGAATTAAATTAAGCAATGGTTGTCCATAATGGAAATAGTGATCAAACCTTTAGAGAGTATGAGGGATAAAATACTAACCTATTTAAAGGAGGTCAAAATCATAGTTGTATTCCACCTAGATGGAATCCTAATGGACAAGGTAGAATTCAATTTACACTTAACCCAATTCAACTAGGTCATGTAAAGAAGGGTAGAAAAGGCCAAATGAACTAAGAAAAAGTAATTATATATATAGTGACTCGATCACTAGATATTATTATCCAAGTGTCTAAGGAGGAGTTCTCCCTTGAGGCCCCACTCCAAGTACGTGAATAGTTGGTATCCTAGGCTGAGGTGATATTTCAAGAGCCTCTCATGAACCTAGAAAAATTGGATCTAGAGTTAAAATTTGTGGTAGATACACTAAAATTTAAGGATGAACATCATAATTAATTGGGAAGGGACTACCTCCAACCTCCTCTTGATTTTATCCTAGTGGGTCATGGGAATTTTTGTTTTGCTTATTCTAGGTTATGAGATATTTTGCACTAATTTTGTTGTAGCCATTTCAAGCCATGATTGCCTAGAGTGGGAACTCATGCTATAAGGATAAATGCCCCATTACCCTTATATATTTTCTATGTAATATTTTTGAAGAGTGGAATTCATTATAAAAACATTGTTAGATTAATGAAAATTCTATTTTTTTACATAAACACATTCGGTTTTCATTGATGTCTCGCATCTTTATTTATATTTTAATGGATTAACCCTAATTATAGAGGATTACAATTTATGATTTTTTGAAGAGTTTATTAAATAATTATGATGATATTTTTATATTATAATTAGATTCTTTAATTTATTTTATTAAAGTTTGTGTGGAATTATGTGTAGATAACTATAGTCATGTTTTTAATTTATTAATAAAATGTATCTTAGAATCAAGAATTTATATTTTCCCCTTAGACTCCATAAATATGTGATTATATCCTAATACATCATGAAACTTGGAATAAAATGGTATAAATATATTTGGGCATGTTTAAGTTACTTAAAATGTTGGTGTTTCCATTGTTTGGGAAACTCCATTTTTTACATTACCCTCTCTTTATGTTTTTATTTACTCTCAAGTGATCTTCATCCCTGTATTTAGAAATCAAGAAATTAATTAAAGGAATACTTATAGAAATATTTTAACTCATCTTTTATTTTGGTTTTATGGATTTATTTATTCCTTCCCTAGCTTGTTGCATGCCTAAAACTCATAACAATAGCTAGTGTTAGAAGTTGAAGTCAAGCAAAGTAGGGCTCAAAATTTTAATATATTAAAATTAGTTTAGATAGAAGTATATAGTGTTTTTTTTGTTAATGATAAAACTAGTATTTAATATATAGTTGTAGCATTACATCTCCTAGATATCTATTCCAAACAATATATTTAATGGAGCTAATACCTGTAACTTGTGCCCTAGATTATCTTAGCAAAAATCATAAAATGAGGATGCAATTCCCAAAATTATCACCTAAATATCTCATTTTCATATAATCTCATAGGTTATTCCTTGGACTATATTTTGGGAGAAATATTAGTTGGTGTTATATGGAAGGCTTTTCTCAGTAATTGAGAATATTTAAGTTTGTAAGTAACTTAGAGCCTACTGTGTGTATCACTAGATCTCAAGTGGGTATTGATAAACTTATAATATTCCATTTTTAGTTATATAGGTAAATAGAAACTAATATAGGAAGACTAATACCTTGGGTCTCATGTACTTTCTCATCCTCTCAATCATACCCTAACCAAACTCCACATATTTTTTCACATATGGCATGGTTAGCTTGGTCTTCCATTTACATTATTGTATTTTTTTTTGACCTACACAAGAACCCATAATGTTATATTCTAATATTTACACTAGGCTTGGAGCATAATTCTTAAGAAAATATGACCTAATACAATACTGATCTTAGGTGTTTGAGTGTTGAACATGAGGAAGTTTCCTATAATATTTTCCCTTTAACTTTCATGGATGTAACATATGATTATTTGTTAAATTTTCTTAAAAGTTCCATTACAAGTTGGTAAAAATTTAAAAATATGTTCCTCACCCACTTTGGGAAAGTTATTGACCCAAGTATGGTGTACCAATAGTTTGTATACACCAACATATAACCAAATGAATCAATAAGTATTTTTAATGCTAGGTTTCAAAATATGTATAGTTAGGTCACTATGATTTATAGCTTGGATTCCCAATTAACCCTTAAGAACTCGTTAGACCCCTAGATAACTATGTTCCATTTTAGATACCCTTTAATGGTATATTTTCCCTTCATTTATGTTGAGGCCATAAAATTAGATTGGAATCTCAATCGTCAAGGTATTTTGGTACCATCCATCCCAAATGCATTGCATAATCTACCTAATTTGAATCCCATCTTTGCCACTATATATAATGTACCTATGTTACAACCCATGATAGTGAAAAATAAAATTCTCAAAAACATTATAACTAATTATCCCATAGGATTACTTACACTAGTAAACAATAAATAAATACCTTAGTCCCACATTCAAACATTGGTTCTCAATGTAAACAATGTCTAAAGCCTATACCAAAACTATACCAATACTAAATTAGACAATATACAATGCATGGTAAATAAGATTCACAATGACTTATTAGGCCACAAAAATAGGTTAGAAACTATGATAGTGATAGGAACTTTATTACAAGATGAAATATGATTATATAAGTTTAGGCATATGTATATGACAAAGATCAAGTGCAAGTTTCCATTGAGTGACATAGGGAACCAATCTTGATGTAAGTGGGTTAAATTATATTATATGGATAAATATAATGTTTTATGACATGCATATGATGAATAATCTATTAGATTGGTGGGACTCATATACTTATACATTTTGACTCCCCATGGGGGAGATAACTATTACACTTGAAGATGTATGGAGGATATTGATACTTTACATGGTTAACACATGCTTTAAATTTAAAGGTAGGGATGTGAGATATTAGATATGATGGAATCACAATAATAACTTCACCTACCAGAGATATAAAAATTTCCATAACTACTTTAACAACTAACTAGAGACATCACCTAATAAACTGCCTAGTATAAAAATTTGGGAGTTGGAAATACCGAACTAGTGTTATGTACAAAACATAGCCCACCATTGGAATTTATATTGAATCAAGTTTAAAATTAATTATATATATATAAAAGGTAAATGTAAGAGTACACAATGGTCCTAAATCAGCCTAGTGTCACTAATTAAACAGAGAACTGTAGTGCCTTAAGACCCCCAATAATTAACATAGTTTTACAAACTTTATATTTTCATATCCAAGAGGAAAATGAGTTATAAGAGTTCACCAATTATGTTTATGTTTTCCAAAAATTACAAATTATAAACTACACTCTTAGGAACCAAGTAAAATATCAATATCTTACCACATCCACTCCTAACAATGTTGTAACCCCTCTTGATTGAAGAGCTAAAAATGATCCTATACCTCCAAAGGCTATTAATCCCAAACCACCTAAAGAGATATAGAATAAAAATATAAAAATTAGGTATACAATAGTATAATACATGAAGATTTTCAATTCAAACATCACTTTACTTGATCTAACATAGATCATTGAGCAAAGATATTTCCTCCTAAATTACCTCATAGATAAATTATTCTAGGCCAAGTCGAAGCCTATGCACATAAATGTGTTGATTCATAAAAGTAAGTACAAATACCCAAACTTCCTCATTTTTATTATTTTTTTATTAAAAACATTCATAATTATATACTACACTTTGTAATCTCTACTAATGTCATATATACTAGAATTTATCAAAAAATAGGGTCACCACTTATTAAGTAAGAAAAGATAGTGGTTCATTTGGATAAGTCTAAGTTAAAGTGGTATGTGAGATATTAAATGTACATATACAACTAGAATATTAACCCATGATATAATAATTTATATGCATATATGTGTTGGATATCCTATAAGCTTATGAGATGTTACTTAGTAGAGATTGGTCCAAAACCTTGAATTAATAGATGTCTATTGACTTATCACATATGTTTTTACCTTGGATAGGTGTGTTCAACAAAATATGTGTTGATATAGATCCTAGGATGAAACATATGATCACATAATATAATGTGGTCAATGAAAGGGTAAACCTAGTATCATATAACATAAGTGTCTACACTCTATTTGTAAAATATGTTGAAAACCAATATGATAGAGATCCTAAATTACCAGGTCTATGGTCATTGTAATTTGATGGGGATCATTAAAAAAAAAGTTATGGGGTAGGAATTTTCTATAATAACCCATAAGGGAATCAAAGTTTGGTTTCTTATAGACTATAGTTACCTTACACCAAGAACCTATCCAATTACTATAGACAAAACTATAGACAAAACTAGGTGGTTATTTAATTAACAACTACTACAACAAACCTAACACCCTTGGATGACATATGATTGTAGGAATTTTATGTTGAATATATCCCATTCCCCTTAATCCAAAATAACATTTGAAACTTGCATGTCTTCGAGCATGACCAACACATCATGTAATTCCTTAATAATTTTGGAGTATTCAAAACCCAACTCATAGATGAGGTTGAAAGGGATAATCCAAGAGATGAAAACCATGACCTATATGGTATTATCAATCTAAATTATAATTTATTCCCAAATTAAATAATCTCTTTTGAAAGGATATTTAACTTTTATAGGTCCACACACAAACTAAAGAGACCACTACACCTAGATCAAGGGTCCAAAATTATTAATCTAGTGTCACCATGCCACCCCTAGGATGTTCATATTGGCCTAAATTTCACCCTTGATGATATTGAATATCTCAAAAGGTTATTACTATATTACCAATATGTCATTAACTAGGCCTATGGATACCTTAAGGTCTTTGACCTAAGTGTGGTCATACACACTATCCCATTCCACCAAAACTAAAAAAAATTAGATATAGGTAGTGAAATATGAACCCAATCCTAGAACTACTTATTCACAAGGAATTTCACAAGTTATTTTTCTTTTGGATCATCTTCCCAATATGTCACTCTACCTTGGTGGTTAACTTAGTGCCTGTCTATAAGAATAATGGGAAAATTAGAATCTATGTGGATTTTAGAAAAATGAACCAAGATTATAAAAAATATTATTACTATTTACCCTCTATTGATGAGGCAATCCAAATGGTGACTGGATCCCATATTATGTCCTTATTGAATGGATTCTAAAGATACAATCATGCTTTGGTCAGCCTAGAAAATTGAGCCAATATTTTCTTTACAACCAAGTGTGTCACCTTTGCTTACAAAACAAATTAATTTTTCATCATAAATATAGGAGACACATTTTATATGGCCATGGAGTTAACCTTAGAATTTTGGATATGAAAATATATTTTTATTTACATGGATGAATTAATAATGTTCTCAAAATGTAGGTTTAATCACATTCACCACCTGTAGAGGATATTTCAAAGGTGTAAAAGGTATGGTATCTACCTAAACCTAAATAAAAGTCTGTTCAATTTTAATGAAGCTAAGTTTATCAATCACATCATTATAAATGGATATATATCCATTGACCCTAACTGTACCGATGTTATGTGATGTAAGTAGCATTTTTTAACTTGTTCTTGCTTTGAGTAATACTAGATCTGTATTAGCCTTCTTCCTTGATTGTGATAAACATAAAATAAATTATTATGTATTATTAAAATAATTGAGATACTTTTATACTCTTATTAAATCTTACCACTTCAATGTAACTAGTTTCTTCCTCTTTAGACATTATTCTTTCAAACAATCATCAAATAATCCTTTTAGACCTTGACAACTGGACCTACATATTGAATTTCAATGATATTTTATCTTGTAATATTATTTTAGCTCTTAAATAAATTTTATCACATCATAAATAGTATATTATTCATTCCTAAAAATTATCAAGTCATTTGGCTAAGTAATTTTTTTAATGGTGAATTTAGTGTTGCAAATAAGGGTTTTTAGACCTTTTTCTACGACTACAAGTATGAGTTTTGGCCATAACTATCTCTATCTATATAAAATTTTTATAAAAAAATAGTTATTCAAAACCATTTTAACTAATCTATCTATAAATTTTCATTTAATTTCAATGATTATATTTTGAGATATTGAGGTTTTTATATTGTTAAAATAGGGTTTTTAACCTTATATATAAGACTTCATTCTGAGTTTTACTCATATATTTATCTAAAGTACTTTATTGACCTTGAAATTACCTTTTTTAGGTCATTAAAATATCTTAAAAATTCCTTATAAGACTCCAAAATACTTCAAACTAATTTAAAACCCTCATTATTATATCTATACATTACATGAAATGAGAAGAAATAACAAACTATATTAAAACTAGGATTAGGATGGAAAGCAGAGTCAAGGTGGGAAAATAGAATTCAAATATGACTAAGCAAGGAAAGGATGGTAAAGTAGATGCAAAATATGGAGGAATATCCTAAAATAAATTGGTAGGAGTGGGCTAACCCATAGAGAAAAAAGGACTAATAAAGTCAGAAGTACCATTAAAAAATGCTTTAGAGATAAAGCTTCAATCTAAATGAAATATTATTCTAAGATTCAATGATAAGATATATTTGGTAGAAAAAATGAAAGGGAAGATAAGGGATTATCATGAGATCCACCTTAATCAAGACATAAATATTTCTAAAGAAGGTGAGACATTTCAAATATAAATCCTTAACACAATCAAAGATAAATGTTCTATAAGACTTTCAAATACCTTGGTAGGGAATTTTTTTGGGTGTATGAATGAATATAGACACATTCAAACTCTGGGCCTCCAAGTGGTGGACACCAAAAGTTCATCTTGAAATCCCCTCAATGGGAAACTAATTTTTCCTTATTCACTACAAGAATGAGAAAGACTGTGTAAATATTATGGTTAGAGGACCTTGGTTCATGTGTAAGTCAAGACTATTTAATAAAAAATGGAAAGTTGAGTTAGACTCAGATCAATAAAGAGTCAATCTCATGCCTATAGGGGTTAGGCTACCATGTTTTCCTCTAGATTTATATGATGAAAATAATTTCATTTGTATTGATAAAATAATGGGATACTTAATAGCATTTCATTCTGCTACTAAAAATAAAACCTAAATGGCCCATATAAGATTATGTGTAAATGCTTATATGTATCAAGATCTCCCAACATCCATCACTCTAGACTCATCTAGTGGGGAATATAACTAGAAGATAGAATATGAAAACTCATCACTGAAATTTAAAGGTTGTAGGAAATTAGGTCATCTAATTAGGGAATGCCCAACATTCATAAAAAAGGGTACTAAATTTATCTTAAGAAAGGATAAACAATATTGGGTAAGAAAACCTAAATGTCCTCAATCATCTATGGGTGAAGGTCAACCATCTGTTACCTATATCCCAGACAAAATGTAACACACTTCTAAGGTAGACTATTAGCAAATCAAAGGGCACAAATAAAAAAAGAAAGACACAAATATAGAAATATTGGGCATGCCATAGAAATATAATCCTGATAGAGAATAGGTTGTGAATCATAAGACAAAGAAATAATAAATTGAGATCTCACCTCAGAACATCAAGACAAAGGAAGACAATAATCTTGAAGCCACATATAAAGAGTTCACACTAGTGTCTGAGGTAATAAATTTTTAACATATAATATCTACTTCAGAATTATAGAATCATACCATCATTATTAATAACTCTCAATGCCTCCATATCTCTAAAGAAAAAGAGGAAAAAGGGGTAATCCCCCAAATCAGTCTTTAGAACTAACAAGTCAAAATAAAACTCTCATCTAAAAAATAATATCATAAAACCAAATGTATCAAGTAAATATATAAATGATAAAAAATGTAGTGTCCTCTCTAAATCTTAGAAAGGATAAGGAAAATATGAAGCATCACCACAGTTAGAAAAAAAACTCAAAACCCATCCCAATGTAGGAAATTCTCCAAAATGGTGAAGGCCTGACAAAGCAACAATAATAAATAAGAAAAAAAACCATGATATTACATATGGTATTCATTATAAAATACATGAAAGGATCCATAAACCCCTTGTTAGAGAGTTTTAAATGATTTCATAGTGATGACATGGAGGTGTCCAGGTGAGTGGATGAAGTTTCTTGATAGTCTAATTGATAATGACAAAGTGGTCAATGTGTTTGTCCTAGTATGCTTGGTTGATCTTCAGTTTTGGCATGGTTAGAGATGTTCATGGATGATTATGGTGATTTAAGGATGTGTAAGGGGTCCTATCAGAATTTAATAATGATTTGAGTGTTTATGTTCATAATTTTATTTCATATGGTTGATCATTGTTTTCATCTAGATATTTTGGGTCTAGTGGCAAAAAATCTGAGTAGGTAGTTTGTTGATGTCACCATTGGCATGTGTGGATGAGTCAGGGAGAGTTGGTTATATGGTTGTGATTAAATTTTTTCCTATTTTATATGAGATAAATTTAAAGTCATGAAACAAAGTGAAACATAACATATGAAAGTGCAAATTTGGACTCCTAGGTAGTTTAACAATGTTTTCCCATACTTAGCCAAATTTGCAATGTGACAAGAAAAGCTGAGTAGGAATTTTGATGGTGTTATATTTTGCATATATGGTAGTTTAAAGAAAATTATATCATATGGGTTTTTTTAGTTTTTTTCCTAATTTATTTTTTCTAAATTTTATATCATGCGATGAAGTGCATCAAAATATATTCATGTCCAAAGTTGGCCTTCCATAAAGTTCTTAGCATAGTTGGCTCTGTGGTAGAAAAACCTAAGTGAGTAGATTAATGGAGTTATATCTCTCACATGTAAAGGTTTCATGATTAGTTTGACGCATGGTTTGATTTTAATATGTGAAGATATGATATGGTCCAAATTTTAGATCATGCATATAAGTGAAACAAATGTTATTGAGGTCAAAATTTAACCTTCCATGTAGATAAGCAATGGTCCCCATACTTAGTCATTTTTACATGATGTTAAATATCAAGACTAGATGGAGATCAAATGGTTCTTGGAAGTTTATATATATATATATATATATATATATATATATATATATATATATAATGTTTAGTAATTCAAATGGGTCAAAGTGTTTGATGCTTAAACTAAGTAAAGATTGAGATCCTTACAAAAGGATCAATGGAGCATGTTCATTCCAAGATGTTTGGAAGTAGTGAGATGAGGACAAGTGTTTGAAGATTAACATCATATAAAAATAATGAGGAATCCCCTTCCAAGATATAACAATGAGTGGGTGTTCATACATATAGATATCAATGGTGCATATTAAGCAAGATGTTTTCAAGGTGTCCAATGTTTAACACAAATAAAGATCGAGCTACGTATAAGAGATCGATGAAGCACATTAAATCAAATAGTCAAGATAAAGATCAAATGATGAGTGATGAAAGGTAAAGTTTAAGTTCCTTAAAATTATATTGATGGTGCATTAATGATCAAAGTATCAAGTATATAAGATGTGAGCAAAATGATCGAGGTTTAACTGTGACCATTTGTATTTGATTATTTGAATTTAACAAAGGAAAAACTAGTGATCTATATTTTGGCTATAACTTTTGATACAGACAAAATTTTCTCATGGTATAAAAATATAACTTGAAGAAGAATCCATGTTTCATATTGAAATATAGATTTGAATATCTTAAAGTGTGTATAGACAAATATATTGTTCTCCAAAGTTGACTGTGTGTTTGACAAGGGCAATAAGTGACCCGAGAAGGATAATTAAGCTTGTGTTGATGTTGTTTTAATGTTTCATTATAAATTATCTATTTGAAAATGTTGTAGACTCCATGAGGATAATTTTTGTGTATTTTTAATGTGTGATCAATCTATATTGAGTATGAAAAATTCTTAATAATTTGATTGTGTGTTCATTCATAGTGTTCTTCTAAATAAGGTCATTATTTGAGTTAATTAAGTATATGCAAAGGTGAGTAGAGATGACCATGATCATTTGAGAATGACAAAGGGGTCATGTAGTGAGCCTATGAAATTGAAAGTGGTCCTATGTTCTTATTTTTATTGATGAAGTGTTAAATGGGTGAATATGTTTCCATGAGACCTATATGGGCTAGAAGGGACTATTTGATAGGTGTAGTTGCTTAAGGGTGACCCATGTATGCTATGGCCAACCTATGTGGATGGTATTGAGATATTTCTTAATGCAAGAGAATACTTAAGGTCTAAGGAATGTCTAATAGCTGATCGAAATGGTGATGATGATGAATGCTCTATAAATAGTGAAACCAAATGTGATGGTTTTTGGACTTGGATAAAGAGGATGTATGTGAGAGTTATGGATCAAAGGAGAGGGAGAGTGGCTAATAGATTATTTGATGAGAAAATCAAATTGAGAAATATTTGTTTGACTTGTGGTTCATGTTTATGATGTTATAATATTGTTCCTATAGGTTGAGGATGATTGAAGAGGTCTAGGGTGACCCTAAAGGTGGCTTTGGATGCATTGAGTGTGCAGAGTTGAAGAGAGTTGATATACTTTGTATATCCATCATATTGGTAAGAAATAAATATTTAGGAGATTTTGTGTTCATCGGTTTTGTTATGGTTTTTCAACATCTAGGGGTTATACCCTCCTTAAAGGGTGAGACTTTCTAAAAGTCTAGTTATTGTGGTTGCTCAACTAGATAGGTGTGGTAACATCTTATGGGATTGTAGTCTCACTAAATAAGGGATGGGAGTTCCTTGATTAGTTATTTATATTATAAATTGGTTATTTTTATTATAAGATAGTATTCCAATTACATGTTTTAGTTAGTTTTCTCCCTTAAGAGTGTTTCCCACATATGTCATGTGTTATATGCTTGATCTTGAATTGTCTCTCTTGTTCATTGCTATGAATGATGTGTATACTTCATGAATGTTTATGGTAACTAATTAAGAGTTTTTAAAGGTTTGAAATTGAAGTTTGATTATTTGGGCTCACTAATTCACCCACTCCCTCTTAGTGATTGTACCTCTAATAATTGGTATCATATCAAGTCTTTTAGTAAAGGCTTAACAAATTGAAGGTGATCCAAGGTACAATATGGGTAGTCATCGAGGATGTTTCTCTAATAAGAAAGCACCAATGTTTAATGAATATAACTATGATTTTTATAGTACAAGGATGAGGACATACATTATGTACCTAGGGTCTAATGTTTGGTAATCTATTATGGATGGTTATGTTGATCCTATTACTCCTCCATATAGTGTTTGGCAATATATAACTATGATTTTTAGAGGTAAGAAGTTATTTGAGAATAATTCTAAGGAAATGAATGTCATAACTTGTGGTCTTATAGAGACTGAGTTCACAAAGGTAATCCATTATAAATATACTAAAAATATATGGGATAAAATATAGATCATTTATGAAGGATAATTAAAAGGTCAAGTTTGCTAAATTGTAGACTCACAGAAGACAATTTGAATGTCTCAAGATGAAGGAAGAAGATTATGTAGCATCATTTCTATAGAGAGTTTATGAGATTGTGAACATCATCAAAGATCTTGGAGATAACCTTGAATAGTCTATTGTATTTCAAAATATATTAAGGTCTCTATCTCTCAAGTTTGATCCAAAATTATATGCTATAAAATAAATTCATGATCTTACTCAATTGAAGATAGATCAATTGCATGACACCCTTACTACCAATGAGATGAGAGTAAGTGATGATATACCACCAAAGAAGGAAGTAGCATTTAAGATAGAAATTAATCCAAATAAAAAAGTTCCAAGGAAAAAAAAACCCAAAGAGGATGACATACCTAATATTGATGAGGATGAACTAATTGCTTTGTTTACAAAGAAACAAAAAATAGGTTAAGGGAAGTATAAGGGTAAACTACCCTTCAAATGTTTCAACTATGGACAGATAAGACATATTGATCATAAATTCCCTCATATGCATGAGAAAAATGATGATTAAGAGCATGGTGATGGAAAAGATGAAGACAAGAAGACATAAAGGAAGAAAGTATTCAAAAATTATAAAAAGAATAACAAGAAGTCCTTCAAGAACAAGAAGATTCTTTACACCAAAGAAGATTACAACTCATCAAATGAGAGTGAAGATAGTGACTCAGAGTATGATAATCAAGATGATGGTCCTATTGAAGATGAATCCCTCTTCATGGTTGAGGAAAGAAGTTGCTCACATAAAAATGAGTCTACTTGGAGTGAATTAGATGATGATGAAGATGAGGTGTACTATGGTACTACATTAACAAATGGTTTAAAAAAATAAAGATTAAGAAGAAGATTAAGAAGAAGATGAAGTCTCAACTCAAATAATATGAGGAGAAATTTAGTGTATATGAGTAAGAATGAATGAAGACACTAAGGATCATAAATATATGGTTAAGAATCTCAATTTAAATCCTATCTACAACTTTGAAATATAAAGAAGATGATTTTTCAAGGTATTTAATTGAAAATGAATCTTTTAAATCTAAGTTAGAAAGGACATCTAGTAAGGTAAAGTCATTTGTGAGATTTGAAAAGAACTCAAGTAATCTAGATAATAGTTTGAATGATTAAAAACATGAAAGTTATAGAACTGGTCTTGAATATAAAGAAGAACCAGCGAATGTAATTCATGACAAGATAAAGACTAATGTAAATAAGGAAAATCATACTTTAAATACAAATCATCAGACAAGGAATGAAGGTGTTGGGAGAATGAAGATAAATCAAATTAGATAGCCAAATGCCATGAGGTATGCAAGTTTCAATGGTTACTATTATACATGTAATCAATTTGGGCATAGAGCTAGAGAATGTAAGAGATGTGGTAGAAATGAGTTTTCATAGAAATGAGCTTTAATAGAACAAATATAAGTAATTCAATTATCCTAATGAGGGACACTTTACTAAGAAATGTCCAAATATGGTTAGGCAAGGTGAGTATTGTTCAAAAGGAAGAGTTTATTTTAGTTTTTATAACATAGGACACATTTCAAAATTTTATCCATATTAGGTAGGGAAAGATGAGTTCACTTTAAGAAATATGGTATACTATAACTATGAACAGAGAGGTCACATTGCTAGGTTCTACAAGCAAAGGTCTAAAAAATAGAATAGCTTTAATTAGGCTCTTAAAATGAAAAAAGGAAGGCAATTTAACTCATGGAGACCAAAGGTGGTAATTATGAGTTATGGTCAGACTATAAGTCCAAGTAATATGTTTCCTATGGTGGAGAATGCTACAAAAGTTAAAGAGTGCCAAGAGGTCTCATTGTCTATTCATGTTGAGAATAAAGAGACCAAGCTTAAGGAGAAGACCAAGGTGCTAGTTGATGCTAGTTATAAGTTGTGTATGAATCCAAAAGGTAACATACTTCTATTTTTGAGAAAGTGTCATTCAAAAAACATCAATTTTTAGTACCTAGTGATGACGTTCTAAGCTATAAGGAAGATTCTACATATGAAAAGGTATGTCAAGAATCTATGTTGTCTTCATGTATTGTCAACCCAATCATAGAAGAGAATGATAATTTTGTATTGGATGATAATTTTTATTCTCTTAAGCCTAAGAAGAAGAATAATAACTATAAGCATTAGATGACCAAGGAGGAGAAGGAATATGAGGAGTTGTGGGTAACTCCTAATTTCACATTATTCTAGGACATTATGGAGTAAGATGTCTCTACCTTTGATTTTTAGGAGACATATTTCATATGGAGAAGTAAGTTTTTGTGCTCAAGATCATAATTTCAATTAGATAAGGTCATTGCTTAAGGGTGAAAAACAAGTTCATGAGCTTGTTCCAGAGATTTATAAATTATAATACAAGGTCAAAATGGGTGTTTACAGGTGGCCTAATGAGATTGATGTAATTTTATAATGATTTTGATGCTTATAAAGGTCTATGCACTTATTTATGATTTGTTACAAGTAATTTTGTGTCTTGATGATTCTATCTATATAAATTTAAGATTTTTGAGTGCTCTAGGTTTTCTTAGTTTTGGCTTAAGGGCAAGCAGGCCTAAAATTTATTATAGGAAGTCAAAGTTTAAAAAGGTATGAAGGCTCAAATTTTGGTCCATATGTGTGTCATGGTTTTCTCCATGTGTGAAATAAGTTTTAGAGGGTGTTGACCAAAACGAGGTTTGTTGACCTTGTTTATTTTGAGATTCTAGGGTTTTGGGCTCTACTAGAAAAGTGGTTTGCCTTATAAGTTGAGATAGGAGTATTTTTAATAGGTTAAATGGGCCATATGGGTTGTCAAATCATGTTTCACATAGATTTGATGGTTTGTGGTTTACAAATTATTCATATTTTTTTTCAAGATAAAGGCTTAATTGGCTAGTAGGTTTGTGAAGGAAGTATGTTTCAAAGGATGAGCTAGGTGATGTAAATTTGTGTGATTTATGGGGTATATGAGAGTGATATAGATATTAAGTTTAAAGTTTTTAAGGTTACTCTATTGAAAGTTGTGGGATTTACAAGTTTTAGGTAGGGCTATAAGGAGTCTAGATTGGCCTAGTGAGAAGAAGAGTGATTTGTCTTCAATTTCTCCAAAAGATTAAGGTATGAGTATTTCAAGTACATTTATTAGGTTGATTTAGTGCATGTTTCCTATTTGGTGAGTGGAATGAAGTTGATGGTCCTTGAGGTGGTTTGAGAGAGAAGGCTAGTAATCCTATATGGTGGTTATTCATGGTGTATGGAGATTTAAAGATGCTCAAGAAATTAAATGTCTTTGATATATTTGGTGGAGTCACTCTCAGATGTTTATTAGTGAGTTACATTATATTTTATATATTTTTTTTGTTATTTCTTCATTGGTTGAAGTGTTTGATTGAAGAGAGTGTTAGCATGAAGTAAGAGGAAATTGTCAAGGAAAGAAAAGGTAGGTTCAAGGTAAGTTGGAGTTTGTATTATATTTATAATGTGGTCCTCTCTTGTTGATGGTATTTTTAGGTCCTTAAGATTATTTGGTTCCCACTTTCTCATTGTGTCAAAGGGAGGGGGGCGGGGGGAAGATTCCTATTGTGAGAGTGCTTGAAGAGAGAGAAGGAAGGTGAGTTGTATATTGTTTCATCATGGGTGTTGACATCTATTACAAAGGAAAATATTATTGGAGAGCTTTTAATGATTTAATAATGATGTAATGGAGTTGTAAAAGTGAGTGGATGAAGTGTCTTTATAGTCTAAGTGACAATGAGAAAGTGTGCAGTGTGTTTGTCCTACTATGCTTGAAGTATGATTGGTTGATCTTCAATTTTGGCATTGTTAGAGATGTTTAATTATGATTATGGTAATATAAGGATGTTAAAGGGGTCCTATTATAATCAGATAATGATTTGAGTTATTTTTTTCATGAGTGTATTTCATCTGGTGAATCATTACTTTCATCTAAACATTTTGGGTCTAGTGGTAGAAAATCTGAGTAGGAAGTTTGATGACATCACCATTACCACATGTAGATGAGTCAGAGGGAGTTGGTCATATGGTTATGATAAAATTTATTCCTATTTTATATTTAATAAATTTTATGTCGTGAGATGAAGTGCAACATAAGATACGTAAGTGCAAAGTTGGACTCCTAAGCAGTTTGACAAGAAAAGTTGAGTAGGCATTTTGATGGTGTTATATTTCACACATGTGGTAGTTTCAAGAGAAGTTGATCATATGGTTTTATTAAATTTTTTTCCTAGTTTATTTTAAATAATTTTCATATCATGTGATAAATATCATCAAAATATATGCATGTGTAAATTTGGCCTTCCAAATAGTTATTGACATAGTTGGATTTATGGTAGAAAAATATGAGTGAGTAAATTAATGGAGTTATATATTGGACGTGAAAAGGTTTAAGGATTATGAAACATGTTTGGAATTTAATATGTGAAGAAATAATATGGTCCAAATTTTATATCATTCATCTAAGCATAACAAAATTTATCAAGGTCTAAAGTTGGCCTTCCAAGCAAACAAGCAATGGTCCCCATAGTCATATTTGCATGATGTTTAAGATCAGGCCTAGATGGAAATCCAATGGTTCATGGGATTTCATAGATACATATACATACACACACACACACACACACACACACACACACACACACACACACACACACACACACACACACACACACACACACACACACACACACAGTGTGTGTGTGTGTGTGTGTGTGTGTGTGTGTGTGTGTGTGTGTGTGTGTGTGTGTGTGTGTGTGTGTATGAAATCCCATGAACCATTGGATCTCCATCTAGTCCTAATCTTAAACATCATGCAAATATGACTATGGGTACCATTTCTTGTCTACTTGGAAGGCCAACTTTAGACATGTGTGTGTGTGTGTGTGTGTGTGTGTGTGTGTGTGTGTGTGTGTGTGTGTGTGTGTGTGTGTGTGTGTGTGTGTTTGTGCGTGCGCGTGCGCGCGCACGTGTGTGTGTGTGTGTCCACAAACACACACACACACACACATGTAGACACACACACACACACACACACACACACACACACACACACACACACATATATATGTATATATATATATATATGCATATATATATATATGTATATATATACATACATATATATGTATACATATATATATGCATATATATATATACATATATATATATGTATATATATATATACATATATATATATATATATATGTGTGTGTGTGTGTGTATATATATATATATATATATATATATATATATATATATATATATATGTATGTATGTATATGGTGTAAATTGATTCAAATGGGTCAAAGTTTTGGATTCTTAAACTGAGTATAGATCAAGCTCCTTAAAAGATATGTGTGTGTGTGTGTGTGGTGTAAATTAATTCAAATTGGTCAAAGTTTTGGATTCTTAAACTAAGTATAGATCGAGCTCCTTAAAAAAGGATCAATGGAGCATGTTCATTCTAAAATGTTTAGAAGCAGTTAGATAAGCACAAGTATTCAAAGATTAACATCAAGCAAAGATAAAGATAGGACCTCTTCCAAGATATAAAATTTATTGGGTGTTCTTAAAAATAGATATCAATGGTGTGTATTAAGTGAGATGTTTTGAAGGTGTCCAACATTTAATATAGATAAAGATCGAGCTACGTATAGGAAATTGATGGAATGCATTAAGTCAAATAATCAAGATAAAGGTCAAGTTACATAAAATTATATTCATGGTGAATGATTTATATAAGAATTCTGGACATGACATGTGAGTAAAGTGACTGAGGTTTAACTGTGACTATTTTCATTTGAATATTTGAATTTAACAAAGGAAAAACTAGTTCTCTATATTTTACCTATAACTTATGATACATGCAGAATTTACTCATGGTGTAAAAATAAAACTTGTAGAGGAATCCAAGGGTCATATATAAATATACATTTATATATATATATATATATATATATATATATATATATATATATATATATATTCCTCTAAATTTGACTATTAGTTTTACCATGGACTGTAAGTGACCCAAGAAGGATAATTGAGCTTGTGTTGATGTGTTTTGACATTTCATGATGACTTAGCTATTTGAGAGTGTTTTAGACTCCATGAGGATAATATTTATATATTTTTTAGGTGTGATAAATTTATATTGAGTATGAAAAATTCTTAAGAAGTTGACTGCATGTTTATTCATAGTGTTCTTGTGTACAAGGTCATTGTTTGAGTTAATTGAGCATATACAGAAGTGAGTAGAGATGAATGTGATAATTTGAGAATGAAAATGTGTCATGTGGAGTGAACATATGTAATAAAAAGTAGTCCTATGTTCCTATTTTTTTGGATGAAGTGATAATGGGTGGGTAGGTCTCCATGAGACCTATAAGGGCTACAAGGGCCTATTTGATAGTTGTAGATGCTTAAGGGTTACCCATGGGTTCCATGGTTAACCTATATGGATGGTACTAAGTTGTGTCTTGATTTAAGATAAGAATTAAGGTCTAAGGCATGTCTAATGTCTAACCAAGATGGTGATGATCATGAATGCTCTATAAATAGTGAAACCAAATTTGATGGGTTTTAGACTTGGATAAAGAGGATGTACATGAGAGTTGTGGAGCAAAGGAGAGGGAGAGTGCCTAGTATATGAGTTTATGAGTGTATTATATTAAGTACTAATTTTTTGACCTATGGGTCATATTTTAAATGTTATAATAGTGCTCTTGCAAGTTGAGGATGAGTGAAGAGGTCTAGGGTGACCCAAAAGGTGGCATTAGATGCATTAAGTATGCAGAGTTGAAGAGAGCTTTGTATATCCATCATATTGGTAGGAAACCAATGTTTAAGAGATGTTGTGTTCATAGGTGTTGTTGTGTCTACTCAATATCTAGGGGTTGTAGCCTACTAGTAAGGTGAAAATTGCTAAATGTCTAACTGTTATGGTTGCTTAGTTAGACAGGTGTTGTAGCACCTTATGGGATTGTAGTCTCACTAAATAAGGGATGGTAGTCACTTGATCAGTTATTATTGTTATAAATTGGTTATTATTATTATTATTATACATTAGTCTAATTGTAATTTCCAATGCATTTTCTCCCCCAAGAGGTTTCCTACATATGCCATGTGTTATATTCTTGATCTTGCATTGTCTCTCTTGTTCATTACTATGAATGATGTGTATGCTTCATGAATGCTTGTGGTAATTGATTAAGTGTTTTTAAAGGTTTTAAATTGAATTTAGATTATTCAGGCTTACTAATACACCCCCCCCCCTCTCAGTGATTATACCTCAAATAACTCTCCAAGAAGTTATATGAAAAAATTAGCTTGAACATAAGAGGAATGGATCACAACAACAAACACTAAATGTTTAGAGATCTATAAAAAAACAAACTCCCTATCATTATTACAATTAAGAAACCAAAATTCTATAAATAAGTATGGAAAAAATAAATAACAAAGTGTGAAAAGAGGCAAAGATGGCATCATCCAGTTCCTATAGAGCATCATGTGGAATAGTAAATTTTTGGGATGAATAGTTGTTAATAATAAAAACCATCCTACCAAATGCACACCATCTAGAAATCCTATTCACTAAATATGCTTCTATCAAGATGTGGATACTCTTAAATTTTTATGCCTTGAATATTCCCTTAGCTCAAAAAAATATGTGGTATGATCTTAGTGCCTTTAGATCAACTTATAAATAAATTTATTAGATTATCATTGGAGATTTTAATACTCCCCTCTTCCCTTATGAAAAAAGGAGCCTCTCAATTATACTTAGACAACATGGATGACCGTTCTAAATTTATTTCCCATAACAACCTTTTTTATGTGGAATTGAGAGGATCATACTATACCTAGATAAATAGATGGCTCAGAAATAGCTTGATTTAGGTCTAACTTGATTGAGCTCTCATAGATTCAATTTGGTTGTTGACACAATATTCTAACCTCTCTTCCCTTCCTCATAGTGGATCATACCATAACCCAATTATTATGATTATGGAAAATAATTCAAAAAAAATATATCCCTTTAGAATTGAACACATGTGGTTATCATACCTAGAGATAAAGAAAAGGATTCAATAATGGTGGGGAATAAACAAATTTGTGTAAAAACTAAAGACTATCAAAATATGGAATCAAAATGTCTTTAGGAATATTTTCCACCAAAAGGATAAATTTTAAAATGACATCAAAAGTATTTAATAGCAAATGGAAAATATAAAAATGAATGAGGAGCTCTATTCTAAATTAAAATTTCTGTTAAGACACTATCATAACATTTTGGCCACAAGGAAACTTTATGGAGACTCAAATCTAGAGAAATATGGCTTAAATAAGGTGACAAAAATACAAAATTCTTCCATATTTCTAACTTAAAACATATAAGCTACAATAATATCAATAAAACTACTCATGAAGATGGATTGGTATGTCAAGAGCTCACTTAGATGAAAGAATAAATTATTGGATACTTCAAGAATTTGTTTCCAGTCAACAATCCTCTAAATAAGATAAAAAGTTTATTCAACATGCTCCCTCTCTAATACATTCCACTAACAATTTAATCTCTAAATATTATGTTAAATCTATTATATTTGTTCTCCATAAGGACAAGGCCCTTGGGCCTGATGGATTCCTGATAGCTTTTTTCCAAAACTTCTGGGAAATTATTAAGATAGATCTTGTTCAATATTTTTAATATTTTTTATTAGATCAAAATATCTTTAGGTATTTTAATAATAATCTTTAATCTCTAGTCCCTAAAAATTTAGGTGCTTCAACTCTCAAGGAATTTCAATGCACAAGACTTTGCAACTCCATCTACAAAATATTCATTAAACTCTTGGCTCTCCACCTTCATCCTTTAATGATAAAACTCATCTCTCCCAAATAAGGTATATTTTTACATGAAAGACAAATCTAGGATGGAATTTTGGTGGTTCATGAAACCATGCATTTTATGGAAGTAAGTAGGGAATCTAGATTGATTTTTAAACTATTTATGAGCAAGGCATTTGATGGGGTTGACTAGGAGTATTTGGATATAGTTATTGAGAAATATGGATTCCAAAAATATATACAAAACATCATTCACAATATCATAATCACAGCCATGTTCTCCATTATTATTAAAGGAATACTTGTGGGTGACATCAATATAAAAAGAGGAATCAAGAAAGGGGATCCCATATCTCCCTTTTTTATATAATGCTTGTTGACACCCTTAGTAATAACCTCTTTAAAGATCAAATAAAAGGTTTTGTCAAAGGATTTAATACAACCGATATTCCTCCCACCTTGCATCAGAAATTTCTTGATGATACTATTGCTCTTGGTATTGTTTCTATCAAAGAAGCCAAAGAAATCAAGAAAATCCTTCAAGACTATAAGGAAGTGTCAATATATAAAATTAAATTTTATAAAATCACCCTCTTCTTCATTAATACTCGTTTGCTCAAACAAACCAAAATACCAATAATCATGGGTTGTTATATCAAACCCATACCCTCAACCTATTTGGGAATGCTTATTTTCATAGGAAATATGTATATCCACTTATGGAATCCTCTAATATAACCATTCAATAAAAAACTTGTTGGTTGGGAGGGAGCTTTGTTATCCTAGGATAGAAAGATCTTCTCCCTAAAAAATGCAATAAAAATTCTCCTAGTCTACAATATGTCCCTATTTAAAATGACTTCAAATATCAATCAAAAGATAAACCAAATTCAAAAATGATTCCTTTGGACTGCCATAGAAAATATGAAGTGCTTCCCTCTAGTTGCATGGGATGAAGATAATATTATAAATAAATGAGGTGTGATGGGAATTATAATATTAAATATAATGAATAATGCTCTCACTAAAACAATGGTCTAGATATTCATAAAGGAATCTAATATCTATAATATTATCCTTAAAGTGAAATATATACAACATAGTCAAGCTATCTCTTTGCTAAATTAATATGATTTCACTATAGTATCCTCCATCTATAAAATGATATTCAAAATAAAATATATCATCATCCAAGGATACATAACCTTGGTACCTAATCAAATATCAAATACAATAATAATTTGTCACTATGGTAGCTAGATATATATAGTTTCAAGGTACAAGAACAACCTAGAATCATCTCCAATTTTATAATGTTAGTAATGATCATGTTACTATCATTTCATATCTCAACATTCTCCTTCAAAGTGTTCATATCCCTAACATCTTAAAAGAGGATGCCATGTCTTGTGCTAAAACTCGTAGTGGTTAATATGAAGTGAATTTGAGATATTACCAAATTAAGCTTCCAAATCAAGATATATTTCAATGGTCCAAAATATGTGACAATGACTTGATTTGAAAAGCAAATATATTTATTTTTATCTATATTCAAAATAATATCCTCACTCTAGATAATCTAACTAAATGTGGTCTTACATTGGTCAACTATTGTGATTTCTATGAGATAGACTTTGAAACTATACCCCATCTCCTCTTTCAATTTCCTTTCATTCACAAGATATGGAGTCTTCTCCTCTAGAAGTTTGAAATTCATTTTATCCATCCTAATTCTCTTAATGACTCCTAAGATGCATGGGATCCACATTTCTCTAATTAAATTATAAATAAAATATGGATATTCTTTGTCCCCCACTTAATATGGGGAGTGTGGAAAGAAAGAAATAATATGATCTTCAGGGAATCTCCCAAAAATTACAATAGGGTTACTAAGCCTTCGATTCAATTATTGAAAACTTCAAAATTTCTAAAAAATGCAAGGATCATTAGCTATCAAAAAAATTAGAAAATATAGTTAAAAATTGGGTCCCATCTCTATCATCCACCATTACAGTTGACCCTATAATGGAAACCAGGAGCAAGACTAAATAAATCCCCCCAAATCAAGGATGGATAAAACTTAATTTTTATGGGGCATCAAAATGAATCCCTATAATATCTCAAGGTAGAGGAGAGATAAGATATGACAATGGTTATTTCATATTTTCATATGAATGAGGAATGGGCTACAAAACCAATCACAAGGTTGAAGCTATTGCATCCCTATGGGGTATCCAAGTGGCCAAAGACCTACAAGTCAATGAGCTATTGGTCTAAGGTGATTCCCTAAACATAATTAACTTCCTCAACAAGATCAACAAAGCTACATGGATCATTGATTATATTTTATAATAAATCTTATAAATTTACAAAGTCTTCTAAGAGGTGAAATTGAAACATACTTACTATGAAGGAAATCACATAGCTAAATTCTTTACTAACATAGGGATGATAGTAAATACTTTCAAAATTTGGAAAAAGGAAGACACTTTTATGAATAATTAAAATGTAATTACCATAATGGATAGAGATGGTAGGTCACAAAAATTATTGTGAACTTTGAAACAATTTGTAAACTTCAATGATCAACAAAAATCATAATAAAGGATTCATTCATTCTTCAACATCTGAGACCCAAGGCAACTTCAAGAACCATCAAAGGAATAAAAGGAAAAGAGATGTCAAAATACACTATATATCTCATTTACTCCGCATAAACACCCTCCGAAGGATACACATTCTCTACACCATGGTTGGAGATCTCAACAGAATTAAACCCATGAAAATTGATAATATCATAAAGGAAAAGGAAGCCTCGAAGATCCTCAAAATTAGTTGGTTGACAAACATCATCAACAACATATGCATGTATATAAAAATTTATCGATCAAATTTTTAAATAAATGAGAGGACCATGTGGTTACTATCAATAATGTATTTATTGAAATCACCAAAGGTATCATTGCTCAAGTTATAGGTTTAAAAATTTAAAGAATTCAAATTCACCAATTTTAATATATATTACAAGTGAGGGACAAATTCTTGAAATAAGATGAGCATATGCCTAAATGCATTGGCATATTCTTACAAATTCTAAAACCCTTCGATAGATTTTTTAAATAAATAATGAGGTACATGAACTTGGATGTAAGGTATACTCTTGTACATCATTTCTATTTACCAATTATGAACTATTTTCACCATCTTATCCCCCTAAGTCTACCTTTATATATCTCACATTTTCTTAAATCTTTGATATATGAAGTTAAAATGGGTAAGAAAAAAGAGCCACTTCATCAAGATATGATTTTATTAATAAACAAATTATTTCAATCCTCCAACCCCATATCCTCTATCCTTTATAAATTAGAGAACACAAAATGTAAAAGAAACATTCCCCCAAAATCCTTAGAATCTCCACCAAACCCTTAGCCTCCTCTCATAACTCCAAATCACCCATTGAAATTGATAGAAACCACAATGATCAAGATTATCTCCCCCGTTTCAATAAAAAAAATTGGCAAAATGGTCATAAAACCCATGCATGATCTCTCCACCCCTATGAAAAAAAGAAGATATGTGAAAAATTTTCATCCCCTTCCCCAATCCTACCTCCCTGAATCTCATTCCTATATCTACCCCCACCCCCTCCCCTACTTCCACTACCCCTGATCCTAATACCCACTCCACCTCCCATGACCCTAATGAAAATATAAAATTAGAGTAAATTAATAATAGTATAAAAATGATTAAACAAAGTATCCCTTCCATTTATATTGTTTAGGAGACTAATCCTAATAAATCCCATCCTCTGCATAGACCCTCATAATATAGTCCCCCTTAGAATTTAGGAAACTCATGAAGGAACAAAAATACTAAATAAGACTTAGAATAATTGAGGATGAACTAGATATTAATAAATAAATTCTTTGTTATTATTTAAAGGATCAATAAAGGTTCAAGGAGGAAACTAACAAACTAAGCCTTAATGATAACATTTACTTCACTAAATCTAACCTCCTAGAAATCATCTTAGAATTTCATAAAATCTAGGAAACATTACTCAATTTGGGAAAGATAATGAATCATGTTGACTAATTTTACCCTTAGGTTAAATTAAGTTAACCACCCTTGCAAGTTAAAATTTTCATAGGGTATCCTAGGTATGAAATTTGTCCCATGGTCATTAATGAGGTTAAATAACATATTTTATCTTTGTCACATTTGCCTAGGTTGGTCTTATGCCATTTTATGTCCCTTTGGGTCATTTTAATGAAGTTGTATGGTTTTTAACCAAAATACAAGTGTGTCAATAATATATCCAACCTATGCCATGTCATGGAATGTCATAAATTAGTATTAAAATTGACATGTTGTAGGTTTAACATGGAAAGAAGACCACTATAAAAATAGGAGTTTTAAGAAATTGTATGATGTGAATGACACACTTGACATGTGGGAAGGCTTTATTAAGATATCATTAGACAACTCAAATTTAGTTTCAGGTGTAATAAGCTTTGACAGCTCCAAAAATGACAAAAATTTATCGCTTTCTCTCTCTCATTACTCTCTTAGGTAGGTCAAAGAGGTCAACTAGTTTGTAGTTGGTATGCACAAGAGAATTAGAGTTAGGTGAATTCACTTGGGGTCTGAAAGTGGTATCTATGATCTCTCATTCTATGGTCATGGTTTTAAGATTGGTGGTCCATACTTCATGAACAAACACTAAGACTGCTAGTATCTCAAAATTGCTTACATAACCCCAATGGCTTTAGTTTCTAACCATATTTGCATTGATTTTTTTGATTGAGTGGAGTGATGTATTTAGGTCAAAATATTATGTACTTCATTTCCATGTTGTTTTAAGCTCATTTTTCATGTGTGGATATGAATAGATAGACAATATCATCCTCCTTATGTTAAGTGTGAACACTATTGGTCTATAGAACATTATTTCATCAATTATAGTGTTTTATTCTTCTATCATTGGCTTCAAGATCAAGGTAGTACACATATGTTTCTCCCCTCAGAGCATCATTATTATTCACTCCATTGGAATTTTTAATTCAATAGTGTCATTGATGGAGTTCTAGGCCTAAGACACAAGCACAATCAGATAAATATTGAAATAGTAACCTACATGACTGGGTAATAATGTTCAAATAATGGTTGTTAAAAGATGTGAACTTCATGATGGAGATTTGAAATTTGTTTGAAGGTCTAAAAACATTAAAATACATTCAAAGCTACACTCAGACCCTTCATCAACACTCATAGAGTTGTAGGGATGTAAATGTTTATTGATAGAGATGTTACCTTAAATTCTTTGAAATGAGACTTTGTTCAATACAATGATATCTCATGGTGAAGATCTACGAGTTATAGATAGGCCAAATGTTTTCTTTCTTGTATCTAAAGCCTAGTAGTAACATCTAAAAATAATATGAGATTAAATGGTCAAGGGAAAAATTTTATTGAGTGGTTCTAACACACTCAAAATTCTATTCAGAATAATTAGTGTAATATAATGCCTTTTGGACCAAAGTAAACATTAGACCACATTCTCACCTATAGTGTATTGATGGAAAAATAATAAAAGATTAGTCTCAAGGTATAAATAGATGAATTAATGTGTGAAATGGCCATAGTGACTTGAACAAATATTAGAATGAGTGGAAATGTAGTGCTCAAAGCATGAACCAACACCCACAATAAGTCATCTAGTCTTCCTAATGAACACCTATAGTTTAGACTCATTACATAGACTAGTCTAAGATAATAAAGAATGCATTTTTATTGATGAAAGGAGATTTTAGATGAAATGGTATTAGTTATATAAGATGGAAAAAAAATGAAACATAGTGCTCAAACACTAATGCATACCTACAGGCATCCCTTGATGCACCTAATGAACATCTATAGCTTAGCCCATATACAGACAAATCTCATGCTAATGGAGAATGTAGGTTTGGTTGATAGACAAAGATATAGGTTGAATATGATCATATATATTTTATCCTCATATTGATGTGATAACACTTTGAGGTGAACCTAAAAATAAAAGAAGAATAGACAAAGTCATAACTTAGATTTTTAGGCTCAACCAAAAACCCTACATAGTCATTATTTCAAGAAACTAATATTGAGAGTTTGAGATATCTAAAGGATATAGAGGTATGAACATGATTTTAAAATTGGTACATAATTTCCTCATGACCTAAAAAATATCATCATAGCCTCAGTTGATCCAAACCAATAGGATAAGTATCCTATATTCTATCTCATACATAAGGTACTTTATAACCATGCAGTCTACAAACCCAATATGTGAATGGCAAAAAGGATGAATGTGAGAGCCTTAGGTGAATGTAAGGTGATGGGTATATTTTAATTTAATTTAAACAAGCTTATATAATCACACACAACTATTGGTATCATTTATAAGTGATCACATGTTTAAATACATACTATATGTTGACTAGGCCTAAAACTATGCATGAATCATAAAGGCATATAGCTTCACTCTTAACATCATAAGATCCTTAAAATATATTTTTTAACCTTAAAGGGAGAGTAGATAATAAATGAGAGACATATTTTTTTTAAGATAATATGTAATTGGATATTTTAGCCTAATCTTCTCTCAAGGGTACCTAAAATGCAAGAGCTTGAGAGACCATTTTATTTTACTCACATATGTACAGATAGTTTGCATGGTGACTAAAGAACTTAGGGGTAGTTGAGTAGGGTCATGAACTCAAAATTTGTTTATTTTCTTAAGGGATGAATTTAAAACCATTATGAAGCATCATGAAGAACCTAAGAGACCTAGAGCCCTCAAAAAACCCTTCCTTAAACCTGATGGAGAAAACATGAAAGGATATACATCTAGAATGAGTCAAATGTACTTGAAAGTGTTTTAGAGCTCTTTTTCACTCTCTCAGGCTCATCACTATCAAACTTTTTGTACCATAACTTATATGCATAGGCCTAATTTATTCTATTTTATACGTTTTGGGGTTTTGTATAGGTACAAAAAGAGATGGATAGGTGACAATCATTATAAAAGGTATTTAGAGACTTATTAAAATTCTTCATATTAAATTATCATTATAGTGATGTATGAAAGTAATATTGGTGTCCTATATTTCACCCTCATTAAATAAGGGGATTTTTAGGTCCTCTTACATAAATCTAGTCCAACGTGGGACAGGTCCTAGGATGTGGGTATCCTAATAATGGATTAGACCTATGGAAAATGTTGGCTTCCTTCTATAACTATCACCTAAACTAGACATAATCTAACACTTGCTTGGAAAAGATATATAGAGATACAAAAATATATGAAAGAATTTAAAAATGGGGTGATGCACCACTAATTAGGATACTTATAATTTTCACAAGACACACTATGAGACACATTCAAGACCAAATAAGATCAATCCCACATGAATATTTCACAATAAGGCATGAATCGATTATCAAAATAGCATAAGAGGGTAAATATCCACCATCAAGCTAAATAAAAAACTATAAATTTCACTTATAATGACCTATGAGTGATACCAAACACTTCATGATGGTGAGAAAACTTAGACATAGACAAGGAACATATATTCACTTAACCACAGTACATGAATTCATAGGACACACATCAATCTATCTTACAAAATGATGGAATTTTGTCCTTATTACATCAAAAGGTGTTACAATAATTTTTTTTGGAATAGCCTAAGAAAGCTAAAGCATAAGATTTTATCTATCTAAAATGTCAGAGATATCTTGTCTAAAACTTTTAGAGAGTAAAACATGTGGTATAAGTTGGAACATATATAGAAAAAAGAAAGAGAGATAAGGAATTGTAATGTATTAGCACAAGTTTGATGATGTTGAATCATGATCTTATTAATAATAAACAAATTATGTAGAATAATTGAATGTTCATTATCCTTATCCATTCACCTTGTGTCTTTCTTAGAACTCAGTATCATTATCTATCTGATCTGTTGATGAGGACCATGACATGGAATTGATAGAATTATGCCACACCTACTTTGGGTGGCCATTGGTACCTATTCATAAAAAATGTTACCCTAATGATAGGAGAAACACCTTTCCATGATCAAATTTACATCTGTATTTTCTCCAATATCAAACACAGGTCTATTATATGTGAAAACCAATCCAATTACTAGTTTTCACATAGTCACAACATCTATGGAAACTTGTAAACTACTTGAATTTGCTTCATAATCACTAGTCCATATGCAATCTCGATATTAGGCCATCAAATACTTGTTATAAATATAAAACATATGAGATCGATGAGGATCATCCATATAAAACTAGTGATCATGTCAATGGAATGATCGTGTAACAAGGTTGATAGGTTCTAAGTTATCAACCAGAGCTCCTGTATAAACTTCAATGGTGATGAGGCCTTACCCTTAACCATTTTTATTGTATGACTATGTTTTATATTGATTGAGCTCTAAAGATGATATGAGTCCTTAATATTTTACTCACCTAGGTCAAAAACTAGCTTGTTAACTTTCCATGAAAGCTCTTTGGATTTACCCTTTGTTTATTGGTTGTTGGTTATGAATTCAGACTATTTGCATTGAGTCAAACTATCTTTATTATTATTGTTCCCAAAGATACCTTGAATTAATAAATCTTATTTCATCATTAGATCTATATATATGATTGAATGTTATCCTTTGGTTTACTTCTAGACAATATCCTCTGACATGTTGACTCGATCTCATACCGTTAGATCTAGATGTACGATTCCACATATATTATAGAACTCATTGGGCCCACTTTCATGTCAATCACTATGAACCATCATATTTTTGGTATAATTGAACACCTATCATTAATATGCTAGTACCCACCTTTTTTTAGTTAATCTCAACCATTGGATCTCTACTCAATGAACCCACACCATTTGATCTTGTCCAAATTATATCTTTTTAAGGGATTTTAACCTAGGGACATTTTGACTAGTTTGACCCAGGCATGGACCATTATATATATGTTTTTAGTATGTGATCTCATGCAGACCATTAGATATTTATTGACTTTAAACCTTTTAAGGATCTTTTGAATATAAACAGATACTTTACAAAGTTCAAACTTGACAGTTGCATAGATGTCTTGCTTTCTATGTTCTATTTTGAAATATTATATCTCAAGATGGAAAGCTCACTTGGACATAAAATTTATAGATCATGTTCTTGGAATAAGGGACTTCATATTGATTCAATTTTTTGGCTCACGCATCCTTATGAGCTGCATTTATGAAATGTTCAAGTGAGCTAGTCTATTCCTTTATGATTGACATCTTAGTGATAATCTAGTTATTTAAACTTACACAATCCATCTTTTTCTCAATATTTCAAGGCTTTGATGATCTTATTAGTCTTGTAAAACCTATTTCATGCTCCAAAATACTTTGGACACCATGAAACCTACTTGGACATGTCATCTACAATTATAGATCTTTCCCTTGAAGATCAATTAGATCACACTTGAATCCTTATTTAAAGTGTTTAAAAAGATTTGAAAAAGCTATATGATCTTTAATTGAGTTCTATCTACTCCTTATGATATTGGATCACTCTTTAATCAAGATATTATTTGGCTTTTGGACTCTTCAATGAGGCACATTTTGGTATGTACACCAAATTTGGTCAACATTTTTGGCAACTTAGTTAGGTAGTATGCCTGATATGTTTTAGAACTCAGACCATTTTCATGATACGTAGATATTTTACATTTGTTACAAGACATACTCTTGAATTTGAAAGGCAAAAAATTCCAAAAAAATGGAAGAAACAAACTTGAAGGGGAAACTAACCTAATAAATCAAAAGCAATTAACTTGTTAAACAATTATGTAAACAAAGCACTTATTTGGGGCAAAATAAAAATAAACTAATGTGTTAGAATAAAACTTAGATCAAAAACAAGATCAACTAAATATATATAGGGATCTTATCTTCTTTAATAGTAGTGCTTAAGATGTATCCCATTGACTAGTATAGGAAGCTCTTAACCATCCATATTTGTAAGCTGGAAGGCATTGTGGGATTTACAATTAGAGACTATGTATAGACTACTCCAGAGAGAATCAAATTTTGTGTGCCTTCCTAGATTATATATCTCCTCATCCCTCTTGAGTACCAAATCTCCTTCTTGAAAACTTCTTGAAAAATATCCTTTGTCAAAAGATCCCTTTACCATTGTGTGATGGGCCTCCATAGCCAACATGGATTGATGTCTTGTCTCTTCTAGCTCATGAGCTTAGAATATCTAATTTCCATTATCTCATTTTCCAAAATCTCAAGTTGATGCATTAACTCAAAAGTAGGGAATTCAAAAGAAATAGGCATTCTTATTTCCTTACCATATAGTAGCTTGTATGAAGAATTAGCTATTGATCTTTTACAGATGATCCTATCATCCCACAAAGATGAATTTAATTTGAGGTGCCATGACCTCTAATTATCTTCAATATTCCTCTTGATTATCTTCAACAAATTCTTGTTAGTGGACTCAACAAGGCCATTGACTTGTGGGATATAGTTTGATGAGTTACTGAGAAAACACTATGTTGAACTATCCACTGGATGATCTTAGACCCCATAAAATCCATAACATTGTCATAAATAAGGGTTTAAGGGAATCAAAATATGATAAGCAAAAATTCATAAAAGTCCAAAACATTGGTTTCATTAGCTTCTTTCAATGCCACTACTTATGTCCATATAGTAAATAATATATGGTAGTTAGGATCCACTTGTTTCATAAGCTTGAAGGGGGGTTAATGAGACCAATAAAGTCCAATACCCATTATACAAAGGGTTGATTGACTGAAATTGGCTGGAAAGGTATAGTTGTAAGATTAACTTTCCCAAAAAACATTTCACATTATCTACATTTCCTAGTCCATTCATGACAATCACCAAATAAACTTGGCTAGTAATACCCACCTCTCATGATCTTATAGGATATGATCCTTGATAGATAATTACCTCCACCATGTCCATCATGGAATTTTTCAAGTAGTCTCTATGTTTGACTTGGCTTTATGCACCGTAGAAATATGCCATTGATACCCTTCTTGAACAACACATTATCAACAAGAAGAAAAGGAATTAACTACAATCTAAAATATATCCTCTTTGAATGGGTTAAATTAGAAAGATAAACACCATATTTTAAGTATAATACCATATCTTAGAACCAATTGGAAGATGAGGTCTGATTAGTTTTAACTTATTCATAGTTTGACACCATAACCACCTCATTAGCCTCTTGTAAATATTAGGCTAGATGTTCACAAAGTCCTTTACCTCTAACTGGCTTTGTGACCTTGATTTTAACATCATATTCTATGACCTTGGTTATCCAACCAGCTCTTTTGTCATTTATATCCTTATTCAAGAGGAAATCTTAGACTCTTGGAGTACAACCATCAAATGTATCTTATTATTAGACAAGTACCTAAATTTTTTAAAAGATATTATAACTAAAAATACATGCTTCTCAACAAAATAATACCTTGTTTTATATTCATCTAAGACTTGACTGAAGAAGGCTATTGGTTTCTCTGAAGTCTCTTTATTCTGCTACATGAGAATTCTTGAAATTGTGTTAATGTTATAATAGGTTTATCCAAATAAATCCTTGGTGAAATTAAGGTTTAAGATTGTAGGAGCATTGAATATAGCTTTTTTGATCTCTTCAAAATTTATTACTCCTTTTTTAGACCAGCTAAAACTCTGACCCTTCTTTAACATGGCTATGAGTGTCCCAACTAAATTAGCAAAATTTAAAATGTATTTCCTTATGAAATTAATCTTTCCTAAAAATATTTTCAATATTTTCATGTGTATATGCAAAGAAAATGAAAGAATTGAGTCTATCTCATTAGTATATATGCTTGTACCATGTTTTAAGACTATATGTCCAAGAATCCTACCTTCATGAATAGAGAAAACACACTTTTTGGGATTCAAAGACACCCCAAATTATCTACACCATTAAAACAATTGTCTAAGGTGAATCATATGATCATCTGAACTGTTAGAGAAAACTATTATATCATCCAGATAAATAAGTATAAACTTTTTAAGGAGACCTTGAAATTTCATGTCCATAGATTTCTAAAAATTTGCTCTAACATTAGATAAACCAAAAGGCATATTTTTGTATGAAAATGTCCCCCAATTTATGGGAAATATTTTTTTAAATTGGTCTTCTTATTTGACCAAAATTTGGTTATAACCACTATAGCCATCCAATAAGGAAAATCTTACTAAACCTGAAACTAATTATAAAATTTGATCTATCAATGGCAATGGATAGAGGTATTCAAGAGAGGTCTTGTTAAAGTCACAAAATTCAACACATTCTTATTTCACCATTATTTTTCTATATTGTAACAAGGTTTGCCACCTGAGTTGAGTGCTTATTTGGAAATATTATAGCTGACTCAATGAGCTTATATAACTTAGCTCTCATGAAAGAATCAAGTTTTGGGTTAATAAGCCTTTATCTTTGTCTGACTTGCATAGTATCATCCTTGAACTTAATGTTATGTTGAGATATACTTGGATCAAATAATTTAATGTCAGTTTACTTCCATGTAAAGACATCTACAAATATTGAACATAAATTCTTAAAATTTCCTTCTCTAAAGATGTGCAACCATTACCCAACTCTAAATTCCTACTAGTTATAATATTCATATTTATATAGTTTTTTTCCTTGGTTGATAAATAATTTTTTTATTTTCTCAAGTCATAATATTTTTTGAATATGTTTTCAAGGGTTACCAACCCTTTAGGAAACTTATTTTTCTTCAAATGCACAATCTAGTAGCCATATTATTGTAAGTGCCTATCTTTATTCCTTGAGGGGAATTCAACTTCCTCTTGTAAGAACTTGAAAATATGACTATAATATTAAAATAATTTCCTATTGTCATGATTTTATAGGATATAAGGCCTTACAATCACCTTGATGTGTGATTTAAATTTTCATTCTTTATGTCATATGGGATACTGAATTGTGACCCAATGACAACAAACCTATCTACATGTTTGTTCTTGTTTCTTGATATGGCACAAATATTGAAAGCTTTAATGTCTTCAAGAAATTCCAAATTTATATGATTATAGAACCTAATTAGTGGTTTATTGCATACATTAAGTCCTCTTACTTGGTGAACTACCAGTTCACTATCATCAAAGACTTGTAAGGCACTAACCTTCATCTTTCTTACCCATTACAAGCTATGCACTAGTGCTTCATATTCAAAAAAATTATTAGAATAACCAAAATAAAACTTGAGAGAAGATAAATAAATTTTATTGGTTGGATAAATTAACATCATTCCAACCCCAATGCCATGTGTGTTCCTAGATCCATCAAAGTATAGTTGCCATAGGCCATCATTAGGCTGATCATCTTTCATCAATGTTGGAATTGGTGTATAATTTTATTCAAAAAAATGGATACCAAGTCCTTATTATTAAATTAAATTATAGGGATCATGATCATGAAAACCAAAGTCCCATTCATCAAGGAAAATATTTAGAACTCTATCTTAGGGTGACTTAGTTTCCACATCACTATTTTCTAGTACATTGTCTTAGATAACACAATTAGTGTTCACCATACTTGACATAAATGGATCCAAATGAAAACTTGTAATAGGTTTATAATGTATTATTACCTTATTACCATACCTAGTCCTAAACATTATATAGGTCCAATTAGCTGAAAAATATCATCCAATATTTAATTTAAAGTCCCTTGACAGACACATGGTAAAATAAGGATGCAAGTCCACTACTACTACATCTTACTAAATTGTAAACATTGGGGAAAGAATGTAATGTTAAATTTAGATCCTTAATTATACCTAATATCATTTTTGGTGATCTATCTAGTTACAATACTCCTTTGGTATTTGGTTTATAAACAAGACCAAGCTTGTCTACAATTTGCTTGGGCATGATAGTGCTACAAGCTCCACTATCTACCATATAATTATCGACTAAACAGTCACCAAAAATAAGAGAGAGATAAATGGGATTTTTTATAAAAAAAAAATTGGTTTTGTCCACATTTTTCATGTTATGTACTTGTTGATCAAGTTTCTTGATTTACTGGTGTGAATTGGCCAAAACAACTCTTTATTTTTCAATTGGTTCATTAGACACTTTGAGAGATAAGAGATATTTAATGAGAATGTACTTTTTCCATATAATAATAATTTAATCCCACATGATAATTATAATATTTTATTTATTTATTTATTTTATCTATTATAATAAATGAAGCTCCACTAGCATTTGGATACCACTTTTGAACCATTGGTTGTTCTCTAATTAGAGACCTTTGGAAAACCTTCCCTACCTCTACATTTTTGTTATTCTATACTATATGAGTAGAAAATTTATCCTTGAAACTCTTTTTAAAAAAATAGGAACACTAGAAGCATTGTTTAAATATCGAGTTTCCTCAACTACTTTTATTTTAGCTCTAGTCAGAGATGCAACTTGACCATTGTGTTTTTAGTTTCACCAACTTGATTGAATGCAATATGAACATCCAATTTCTAATTAACATTAATATCATTAGGATACCCTTAAACCTATTAAGCCTCTCTTTGGAATACCATCTTCATGTCTTGATGTTGACCACCTTGAAGAGAGAATTCTTCTTATGTCATTTGTGGCATAGTAATATCTTGTGATACCAAGGCCTGATTTTGGATGTCATTTAGATTAAAAGGATACCAACCTGAATCTCACATGAAGTTTTTTTGAGGAACAATATATTTTAAACAAGTAGGTACATTGATATCAAGGATTGTATATGGCTTAGTTTGGGTTATGGCTCCTTGATTTTGGTATGGTTATCTATTGTCCTTGAAACCTTGATAAGGAGGCTTTTAGTTATCAGAGGATTAATAAGTGTTATATTTTCATTGGTTATAAGGTCTACCTTTGTAATTTTATCTCGTGAGTTGAATAATCTCACTCCCAAAAGCTTGTATCATACTTTTTAGATCTCCAATCTCACTAGCGTAATTAGAAGGGGTTACAACTTGGGATTTTGGAGATGGAATAGGATCTATAGATGGAATTTAAGGAACTTGAGGAGGTATTATAGGTTTTAATTTTTTTAATATGGGAATTAAAGGCATTCAGTCAAGTTTACCAACTTGTATCAAGCTATTTTCTATTCTTATTCTAGGTTCATAGGCATTTGGCAAAGTATTACCACCCATGGACTATATCATGACACTAATATTAGAATTGAGGGCCTTTAAATAGTAAAATAATGCATATTATAGAGATTTTATAACCATTTTAGGGATTATAATTCATGTATTTTAGAATATAGGTTTAAAATTAGACATGAACTCATGGGGGTACATTTGTATGGTAGTCAGTTGTCTAACCAAAGATAGATGATTAGAATTGTCTTCAAATTACTTAATTAAGGTTTTACCTAACTCATACCAAGTAGAAATGGAGTTCAAAGGAAGATTACCATACCATTTCAATTCTTTTCCCTTAAAGGAGGGAACAAGTAGTCTGATAGCCACATTTTTTAAAGTAACATTATGAAAAAACAAAGGTTGGAAACATCTCGAATATTCTCAATAGTAGTAATTATATCTTCTTCTCCTAAGAAGAAAGGGATAATATTTAAGGTTTACATAAGGATGTCATCATATTAGGCATAATTCAAGGGACTACCTATATTGAATGTAATAAAAATTTAATTTTTGATAACCATTTGGTTAATGGGGATAATATATTAGACTAAAATACTATCATAATCAGAAGATGAATGTTTATTTTGAAGATAAGGATTTTTCCTATTGAATCTTACTTTTTTATAATAAGTAAAAGGCAATTCAATGTGTTCAAAAGGATCACCTTTACTTAATGATCTTATTGTAACCTTTGGCATGAAAGCACTACTTGAATGATGTTATAAGATCTATAAATTGAAGGATCTTAAATTTTTTATGACAGTAGATGTATCCTCTTGTAAATTATTCTTATCAATATTCAAACTTCAATTATTCCAAAGAAACTTGGTCCCATCGGCCATGCCAAAATTATTGGTCTCCTAGATTACACCCTAACTAAATAAGGGGATTGTTCAGGTCCTCTTACACAAATCTAGTCCAACATGGGAGTGGTCTTAGGATGTGGGTATCCTAATAATGGATCAAACCTCTAAAAAAGGTTAGTTTCCTTGTATATATATCAGCTAAACTAGACCTAATTTAAAACTTCCTTGGAAAAGAGATAGAGAGATACAATAATATATGATATCATGTAGAAATGGGGTGATGCACCATTAATTAGAACACTTATACTTTTCACAAGACACACTATGAAACACATTCAATACCAAATAAGATTATTCCCAAATGAATATTTCATAATAACACCTGAATCAATTATCAATCTAGCATGAGAGGGTAGATATCCACTTTCAAGATAAACATCAAACTATAAATTGCACCTATAATGACTAGTGAGAGCTACCAAGCACTTCGTGAAGGTGAGAAGACATAGACATAGACAAGGAACATACATTCACTTAACCAAAATACATGGATTCATAGGACACACTTCAATCTATCTTACAAAAGGATGGAATTCAGTCTTCATTGCATCAAAATGTGTTACAATACAAATTATGGCATAACCTAATCAAGACAAAGCATAAGAGTCTATTTATATAAAAAAATCAAAGATTTTTTATCTAAAACATTCAAAGAGTGATATATGTGGTCAAAGTTGGAACATATATAGAAAAGAGAAAGAGAGAGAGGGAACTATGATGTATTAACATAAGTTTGAGGATGCTAACTCATGACCTTATCAATAATGAATAAATTCTATAAAATAATTGATTTCTCATTATCCTTATCCATCCACCTAGTGTCCTTATAACTCTGTCATTATCTATTTGATCTAATTATGAGGACCGTGTCTTAAAATTGATAGAATTATGCCACACTCATTGTGGGTGGCCATCAGTACCTATTCATTGAAATGTGACCGTAATGATAGGTTAGACACCTCTCCATGATCATGTTTACATTAGTATTTGATAAAATATTTAATACATGTCCATAATATTTGAAAAATAATCCAATTATTAGTTTTCACATTGTCACAACATCTATGGAAACTTGTAAACTACTTGACCTTGATTCAGAATCACTAGTCCATCTTTGATCTCTATATTAGGCCATATGAGACCTATTTTGCATCTAAAAAATTTAAGATCCATCAAGGATCCTCCATATAAAATTAATGACCATGTCAATTAAATGACCATACAATAAGTTTGACAGGTTCCAAGTTGTCAATCATATGTTCTATTTAAACTTTAATGATGATGGAGCCTTGTCATTATCCATGTTGCCTATATGACTATGTCTACTATTGAGATACCTCTAATGGTGATATGGGTCCACAATATTTATATGACATGGGTCAAAAAATATATCATCTAACTTCCATCTAAGATCTTTGGATTTACCCTTTGTTTATTAGTTATTGATTATTAGCTTAGACTATTTACATTATGCCCAATTGTATTTATTCTTATTTCTCCGAAAGATACAATAACTTACTGACTCTAGTCAAACCATTAGATATAGATGTATGAATGTACATGAGCATTTGATTTCCTACTATCCAAGATCCTTTGACATGTTGAATTTGTCTCACACCATTAGATATGGATGTATGATCTCACACATACTGTAGATCTCATTGGGCCCACCTTCCAATCAGTCATTATACACCATCAAATCTTTAGTACAATTAAACACTAATTGGTGATATGATAAGACTCACCTTTTTGTTAGTTTAAGTCACACCATTGGACCTCTTATTAGTGATTTATACCATTGGATCATGTCCAACTTATAGCTTTTTAAGGGATTTTAACCTAAGGACCTTTTGACTTGTTTAGCCCAATCATGAATTATTAGATCTATGTTGTCAGTATACAATCTCACATGCACTATTAGATATTTATAGAATCAAAAAAATTTAAGGATATTTTGAATATAAATGGCTACTTTATATAGTTCAAACATAACACTCATACATATGTCTTGCTCTATAGGTTCTATTTTGAAATCTTATACCTCAAGATAGAAAGCTCACATCGATATAAAATTTACAAAGAATGTTCTTGGGATAAGGGACTTCATGGTGCTATAATATTTTGGCTTGTGTATACTTCTAAGATGCATTTATGAAGTTTTCAAGTGAGTTGGTCCATTCCTTTTTGGATGACATCCTTGTGATGGTGTGATTCTTTAAACTTGTACAATCCATCTTTAGCAAAATATTTCAAGGCTATGATGATCTTCTTAGTCTTGTATAACTTGGTTCATACTCTTGAATGATTTGGACATGATGACACCTTATTCTACCCTTCATCTACAATTGTAGACCTATCCCTTAAATATCAATTAAATCACACTTTAAGCCTTCTTTAAATTGTTTTAAAAGATTTTAAAAAGCTATATGATCTCTACTTGAGGCCTATCTACTCCTCTTCACAATGGGTCACTCTTCAATCAGGATCCTACTTGGCTTCTAGACTCTTGGACTAGGCACATTTTGGTATGTAGACCAAATTTTATCAACAAGTACCTATACTACACTATTCACTTCATGTAGTCTTAGACAAATAGTGAGAAGGAACATCATTGTCTAAATTTTAAAGTGAAAAATGTGACACTAAGTATTTTTAGGTTTATTTGATAGACCAGAAGATAAAAAATACATCTTTAATAAACCTTCATGAGTAACTAAAGGTCACCTTGGTGAAAAGTGTGAAGATTAAAGCCTAAGGGATAATGAATGGCTAAAAACAATGACTGACAAATGTCCATGAGGATTTCATCAGTTGAGGAGTATATGATGACTATCATAACCATGATTCCATATTCTCAATATATTGCATATGTGTCAAATACTCGTAAGGTGGTTCAAGATAGTGAAGTGGCCTCGTCTCCAAATAAGACACTTTTAATAAGGCTAATTGAAGTATCTTGCCAACTTAAAGGGAAAATGATGAACTTCAAGTGTAAACTTGTCTAAGAATACTTTCATAGATTTTTTTCTAACTCCTCTCATGTTTTAACTAGTTTTCATATTTTGACACTTGGTCTTGTGACTCTCAAATTTCACTTCTGTCTCATCTCCTATCCTTATATATGCCAGCCATTTTGTCATTTATAACTAATTCATGTCTAGTATGATGAAGTCGTACTACTTTGAATAATGATGTTTGACTTTGAATAAATATTTTAACTTGGTTATGATTCTATAATTCCTTATCTAAGTGTGTGGAGTAGTGCAAAGCTGAATGATAAGTGATAATCAACTATCCTTATATTCATCTTAGTATATCATGTTATGTGTAAGTAATTCACTCTCTAATAGGTCACATGAAGTGTATTTAGTGTCCTTGTCTATCTCAAAGTGTGAGTAATAACACTAGTGTCTATAATCAGGCCTTTTATACATTCACTTAGAGAAGTGTAGTGCATATCACTTGCATGTTTGAAATACTTTTGCTAGAGTAATATATGATGTTGAAGTCAATATTTTAAGTCCTCTTTCATAGCACAGATCAATGGTAATCTATTGGAGATAAATTTTTTGTATCACCTTGTTAGAATAGGTCATTTTCATGATTCTTTCTATCTATTTTCATCTAATCAAGAAAGTATTATAGTTGATAAGCTATTAAAGACTAATCTATGGAGCTAAACCTTAAACATAGAGGTTTACCTTTGTTTTAGGAAACCCACAGGTGTAGAAGTAATCCAATGTTTAACTCAATAAGAGAGTGATTAAACAATCTCTGTAGAGTGCAAAATTCAGTGATAATAGTTTTGGAATTCTTGGTGGGACTATTGTCTCAAGCATATCTTATCAAGGTGAATACTTGTCTTGAAAACATCACAATTGCATACATGTGTTCTACTCAGCATTTGATGACTCCACTAAAGGTAATATCTTGTTGTAAATTAAGTTTTACCATTATTATTTTTCATACTTCACATTCCTTACTAGGTTGATTAATACTAGAGGTAACTATCTTATATATCCACTCCATCAACCTAAACTTCCTCTTCAAGTTTAACACCTTTAGTCTATCTTGACATTTGAAGAACAAGAAGAATTTTCAATCCAAGAAGAGAAGGAGAGTGAAGAGGAATTTAAGGAAAGCATGGATAGGAAACATGATTTCCCAACCTTCAATACTAAAAATACTATATACCTCAATGCATATGATGGTATCCCTCCTAATTCCAGCAAGAGTGTTCCCACATTTAATGGGGAAGGTCCTATCACCCCAAGTGAGCATATTATGGACATTTCTTACTTATAAAATTTCCATATTGTCACTAAGGCTAACATTGTAATTAGATTACAACTATGTCTCTAAGGGGAAAAACCCTTAATTGGTATATGACATTGCTAGGAGGATGTATGACCACATGGGATGAGTCTAGAGAGTTTTTAACCTAGATATTTGAAGATAGAAGTGATCACACATCACTTATTCATCAATTGAATGTGACTTAAAGAGGCCCTAAATAAATTATGCATGACTTAAATGAGATGTTTCAAAGAATAAGGTATAGGATGGCACCTTCCATGAGATCCCCTATAAGTTTTGGCTTCCCAACATACCTAAGAGTTATTGTGATTGTATAGCTATCACTTTTCATTCCATGGGTGGTTACATGTTTCCTAAATCCTATGACATAGCCACTAAAGATAATAATGGTTTAATACAAGCTAGCAAACTCCCTCCAAAAATATCTATGCCTATTTTACCCAACATGCGTACTCCTTCTCCAAGTATTAATCCAATCCCAAATGCAAACAAAAATTCCAAATCTACACCAAATAAATCAGAAGATGCCATTGATTTGGATGCAATATGCAAGTCCTTATAATCTCATACTAGGCAAATTTATCAAAAATATGGAGTTCATCAAAACCCCTACTCCAACCCTCCATAAAAAAATAGATTCCCACCTCATAAATATGTTAAAGGGAGTGGATAAGGCCATCTTAACTTCAATAGGCCACCTAATGTCTATAATCCAACCTCTACTCGCAACACAAGAATTATGGTCCTAGTCCATAGTAACTTGGTTCAAGGAGAAGAACATAAGACTCAAGGACAATACATGGATGCCAATGAAGGTGAATTTTAAGACTTGGTAGATCAAGGAAGATATGCTCCTTAATTTATAACATAATATGGGAACTTCATGTAATAAAAATTTAATGAAGGGTGTGGTAGCCAAGGAGTGAGGTTGGAAAACTTTCAAGTGGAAGACACATTTATCCTAAACCAAAGTACCTCAATTATATCTAATACAAGGTAAAATATAAGATCATTGTGATAGATTAAAGATGTTTGTACAAGTTTAAATTATCATCCTCCAAGTTAATAAAAAGTGAATTCAAATGTGTCAACCTCTACAACTTCTACACATCTTCAAAATTAGAGTCTAGGAAGGGTGACTCAAAGTACTTCATTACCTCAAGCTCAAGGCAATTATTTTACTTCAAGGATATAATAAAATTTAAATGTTACTTCTTTGAACATCATTTATTATTTTAAGAATTATAATATTGGCACATCTATTTGGGAAGTGCTCCACATGCTCAGTCAAAAGGATCTACTTCAAGAGCAGTTGTCCCAAATACACATTAGTCCTCAACCATCAAGACATGGTGGTACATCCCTCACTAATTCTCATACTCACATTGTTGAACCCTCTACTAAATATGAAAATCCCCCACCCTTGTACCTCACCCTCATTGTAGGAGGCAAGATTGTTCATAATGGGATTGTGGATAGTGAGGCAAGTACCTCGGTTATTCCCAAACTTATGGTAAGCAAGTTAGGCTTGAAATATGATATATATATATATATATATATATATATATATATATATATATATATATATATATATATATATATATATATAGTAGGGGACTATTATAAATTTATGGGAAACCAGATAAGTCAATAGGTATAATCAAAATTTTAAGAATTTTATTTCATGGTTGTCCAAGATTTCCAGTCCTTCAAAAATATAGTGGTGGTTGATTTGCATGCTCACTTTGATATTTGTTTATCAAGGGACTTCATCACCAATATAAGAGGATATATTTTAGATAATTGGTCCTTATTAGCATTTAGAACAAGGTATGGAGAAATTTTAACTATTATAACATATCCATTGGCTAATTTTCAAATTGAGACATATGTGGAAGTAAGTTCTAATCTGAATTGTACCATCAATGATCAAGAAGAACACATTATACATGATGAAACATCTTCTAAACTTGAATTTATCTCTACCCTTTTCCTAGATGAGTATTTTACTAACACATATGAACATGATACCTATACCTTCATGGAAGAGACTAATTTGGGAGTATATTCCTTACATGATGAAGAAATACCAATACCTTCACTCACCAAGGAAGAAAGTGGATTGTGGAAGATGTTGTTTGATGGTTTAAAGAGTGAGATTGAGGAAAGTTCTACTATTATGTTGGTTTCTCCATAGAATAATAGTATTAATCTTCACATAGGTTCATTTAAATTTTAATTTCAATGTGGATAAGTATGAATGTTTGATTCATGGCCTCTAATGGGAAAAAAGGAAAGAGAATAAGAATATAAAATTAGATGGAGATAGTGAATTGATTGTGCATAAAATTAGTAATGTGAGTGATAAAAATAATCCTTTACTTATGTATGATAATCATAAGGTGTTTTTTTACTTAAATAATTCAATTCATTCAATATACAACCAATCTCAAGAGAGAAGAATAATCATGTTAATAGGTTAGCTACTATAGGGGCACAATGTGACACACCTCCTACCATAAAAGAGAAAGGAAAACAATCTTATATAAAGGTCATTCTAATACCTTCCATCCTTGATAATGAGATTTCTTGGAAAGTTATTTATAGTGACAAACATATTGTACATTTTTTTCAAAATGAACCTAAGTCTCTTCAAGAAATTAGAAAAAACTCCATGACTAGTTTGAGAATTAAATTATATAGCTAAGGATAAATAAGACACCTAAAATATTGGTAACTTTAGAGAGTATATTTAATGAATATGACCAAAGGGAAAAGTAGAAGGTTATAATGTTTACAAAAGAGGAAAACTATGAAAGATTCTTAATATGAAAGGACAAGCTCCTCAAACTGGGTAAGGTATGTTCCATATTAGAAAAACAAGTATTCATTGATTTGTATATGGAGTTTCGTGATATATTTTCCTAGGAATATAAAGATCTAAAAGTGTTTCATCATAGTATATCCCATCACACCATTGAGTAAGAAACTATAGTTAAAATATTTAGGCAAAAATAAAGGCCTATTAATCCCAATGTTGAACAACTTTTGAGAATGTAACTCACCAAGCTCCTTGAGTCTAAGATAATATTTCATATCAAGCACTCAATTTGGGTAGCTAAATTTATGCCTATTAGGAAGAAAAATGGGGAAATAAGGATTTGTGTGGATTTTTGATATCTCAATAGGGTGTCACTCATATACCATTAGCACTTACCTCATATGGAATATATTTTTCAAGTTGTTTCAGATTCCCAACTCTTATCACTCCCAGATGGATATTCTAGTTATAATCAGATTTTATTGAATGGGGATGATCAATTGAAGACATCATTTAATAAAAAATGGGGGACCTTTTCTTATAGAAATATTCCCTTTGGTTTTTCAAGTGTTGGTTATACATTTCAAATTAAAATAAACATGAATTTCAAAGGTCTAATTAATGATATGTTGTTAGTGTATCTAGATGATATAACTGTGTTCTCTAAGGATGAAAATGAGCACATTAATCACCTAAGGAAAGTGTTTGAAAGGTGTAGGTAGTATGGGGTGTCTCTTAACCCAAAAAAGTGTATTTTTGTTGTACATAAAGGTAATATTTTAGGACACACTATTTCTAAGGATGGCCTAGTCATTGACACTAAAAGGATATAGGTTATTCTAGGCCTATCATTTCCCCTACACAAGAAAGGACTCCAAAGTTTCTTAGATAATATAAAATTTGTGAGAATATTCATACCTATTTTTTCATCTTTGATGAATCCTATCATTTCCATTCTCAATAAGAATAAATTGTTCATTTGGATTATAGAGGGTAAGATTAGTTTGAAATCCATTAAACAATCAATTACACAAGATCCTACTATTTTAAACCCTAATTTTTCTAAATATTTCATCGTATATTAGTTTTATAACCTTTATACTATCTTAGGTATGCTTATTTGAAAGAATGATGAGGGTTTTAAATAACCAATTGCATTCCTTAATCAAGGTTTGGAGGATTTTGAAGTCAAGTATACATTTGTGGAGAAACAAGTCCTTGTTATTGTAAGAGGAATAAATAAATTTAGACATATGGTTTCAAACAATAGGATCCACATTATGGTTTCTCATCCTATCACCAATGACTTCCTTTTAAGCAAAGACCTTAATGAAAAGAGGGCAAGGTGGATTACAAAGGTAATGGAGTATGACATTGAAATAAAGGTTACCAAGTTAGTAAGAGGTAAAGGTCTTTGTGAACACTTAGCTTTAGACCTCCATGAACTAAAATAATAAGCTTTGGATAATCAATATTTCCCTCACTCAGTTGATCCCACACCTCAATAAAGTTTGACACAAGACATCATCAGATTATTCTAAAGTGGTGAGTGTCCTAATGGCTTAACAAGATAAAAAATAACATATTTTAGACTGAAATTTATTCCTTGTTGTTTTTTAGATGGTGTTATTTTTAGAATAGATATAAATGGTATATTATTGAGATGCATTGATAATGACTAGTTTGGAGTGTTACTTGAAAATTTTCATGATGAAATGGTAGGATGTCATTTCTATCCAAGAACCATAGCTACAAATATCATGATGGAAGGATACTATTGGCCTAGCCTCTTCAAAGACTATTATGCTTGGGTAAGAATGTGTGTACAATGTTCTTTCTTTATAAGTAAACAAAATATTGAAACGTTCCATTTGAGACCTATTCAAGTAGATAAACCCTTCATGTAATAGGGTCTTGAATTTATTGGTATAATAAATCCTCCATCAAGTGTTAGGCACAAGTGGATCCTCATATCAACTGACTAATTTACAAGGTGGGTTGAGGTAATTTCATTGAAGGAAGCCAATGAGAGTGTTATATTAGAGTTCTATGAAAAAATTACTACAAGGTTTGAAACTCCTTCTACCATAATGTTAGATAATACACTCAATTTTATGGGTGCTAAGATAATTTATTAGGCAAATGGTAATGGTATATATTTGAATAAATAATCCAACTCTTACTCTCAAGGTAATGGGTTGGATGAGTCTACTAACAATAACCTAATCAAAATTATCAAGAAGATCTTGGTGAGTAATTAAAGAGCTTGACACACTAAGTTTAAGATAACCTTATGGGATGATAGAATCACTCCTAAGAGGTTAATAGGTAACTCTCCTTTTATTCTTATTTATGGGAGAGAAGCTAAGCTATCCATAACCCAAGAGATACCTTTTTTAGATCTAGCACATCAGTTATAATTTATTGAAAATACTCCAATGGAGATGAGATTGATATATTTGATGGATCTATAATAGACTATACATAATTTTCACAAAGTCATGGAGCATCATCAAGTGATAATGAATATATATTTTGACAAGAAAGTAACTCCAACTATTTTTCAAGTGGGTGACATAGTACTAATGTGGGATGAAGATATAGATAAACTAGGAATACATACCAAGTTTTATACTTTGAGGAGTGGCCTATACATCATCATCAAGTGTAATCAAAATAACGCTTTTTAATTAGAAAGAATGAATGGGGAGGAGTTACCTATCCCTATAAATGGGATCCAATTGAAGACCTATTATTGAATATATAAATGTTATTTATGTACATAGTGGGTTTTTGGAAGCACAACCACTAGGAGTGGGGGTTAATTGGCATAAAAAATTTACTTTCAATTCCATAGATCATTCATTAGTATTTTAAATCAATCTAGTAATCAAGCAATGTATGGAGAAGCAATCACATAGACAAGAAGAAAGATATCAACATATGAACACAAGAGATATGTGGTAAACCCTCATGGGGGATTAAAAAACACTAAAAATACAATTTAAATATTTTCCTATAATAAATATTTCAACATTTAGTGAGGCACCAACCCCACTAGGAGCACCAACCCCTCACTAGTCAAACACCAACTCAACTAGTCCTTTAGCAAGCTCTAACTTGAAAGGAGGATCCAACCCATTAATTGACTTAGAAATAACCCATACATTTAAATGAAACTTATTAAATATCCAACATAAAAGGTAGATATAACACCACCTTTAATAAGCACCAACTCATCCAAGATAAGCCTGATCACCTCAAGACACCTTGTTTCTCAACCAACATATGGTGACCTCCTCTTTAGATCTTATATCTTCTTTATATAAAATACACTCACTATAATAAAATTATAACACAAATATTATTTATCTCTGATGGTCTCTTGATCATCATTCAACTTATTCATCTCTCCTTAACCTTCTACCCCTCTCAAATATCCTGTTAGGCTCACTCGCTCAATATGCCTCTTACTAAGCCCATTAGGTCAACTAAACTTGTCATCCATCTATAAAAAATATGTTAGATATTCATGATTGATCCTATAATCATTTTTAGTTCTACATGACCTACTTATTCTCCTCAAATATCTCTTTTTCTTTGCTTATATTTGCATACCTTCAAACTAATCCAAATAGGCCTATTATGCCTTATATTTATACTAATCACTTACTCTCACCCATCTTGGTAAGAAAAAAATATTTACACACTTTGATTACCCTTAAAATTTTTCATATTATACATTTTAAAATTTAAACACTCACTACATAGGTTGGCCAAACTCATAGGGACTAAAATCTCTTTTTAGGCCTACTTAGAGACCTAATGCATTAGGTCTTCTCAACCACACATTACACTTAGACCACCTTCGAACATATTTAGTCTCTAAAAATTCATTAAAAAATTAAAATAAATATCTGATATACCCATTAAATCATATAATCATGTCCATACCACCTTTTATTCCAACTCACACTTTGAACCACTTTATTAGGCCTACTTGCCATTAGTCCTTCATACACAAAAAAATATGTCTCACATAACTGAAGCATATAGTCAACTTTACCACATAAAAATATGAATAAATCACATGAAAAGTTCATTTAGGACCTCATGGTCATCACCAAGTCCATTATATATCACCAAACAATTCATAATACATCAAAAAAAACAACTTTCATATGCTCACTCAGAACTATCTAACTCCTACAAAACACAATCAAGAATACTTGACTACCAACATCTGCATATGCAATTTCAAACAATAAAAATCCATAAATGATATCCTATAGTATCTATATAAAATAATTAATATTATTGGTATGATTAAAAATTAGTCAAGATGACATGGGAACATCAAGCTCACTATCCCATAGAAAATTGCCTATACCTTCAAAAACATAATCGTGAAGAATATTGTCTTTAGAATTTATAAGGGCACTTTCATGACATATCATGAACACTCATAGTTTATTTGTGACATATACATAATAATTATAAATTAATTCCAATAAATATAATCAAAATGAACATGAGGTATATGTATTGAATAACAACCTCAGGTAATTGGATTCATTCCTGATCCACTGTAACTCATCCCTAAACACATTCTCACTCTGACTAGTTTTTTCTCACTATCTTCAATCTTATACAATTTATAAATAAGTCAAATTTAGTGATGAAAAAAACTAACTTAGAGGATATAACTTTCCAAAATAACACCATGGGCATAAATCATGATTCACTAACTTCTCCATACATTTATTTGCTTGGTCTAATGCAACTTTTATATTCTATATCAACTTATTTAGAAATAAATAAGATCTTATAGGTTTCACTCATTGTATTTATAAATAAAATCCACTTGGATATTTATAATGTATTCATAGACCACCTCCAATCATCAAACTAGCCTTAACAATCCATATTGGGACATTTCCAACAATATTTTCACCATCGGGTCACTATGAGGGTTTTGAGAGGGTTTAACACCTATTTCTATTATTAAAATTTGTTAATTTATATTTGTCCCTAAAATTGCCTCCTAATACTTGGAAATAATTTCTATGACCCTTTTCCATATCTTCACAATATCTTAAGACACCATGCATAGTTCCTTCTCAAGTTTGTAATTCTTCATTTTACATACACAAGAGACATTCAAACTCATTTTCTTGATTTATCCTTCAACTCAAGACCTCAAACTTGGTCAATAATATTGATACATTATGTTAAAAATCAATTATTTCTCACATGAGCATTCTTGACTTGGAATCTAAACTTCATACCCCATTTGGTCAAATTCTATATCTTTGCATTTTAGGGTCTTGAGTTATAGATCATATTAGTCCTAGTAATAGACCATATAGCTAATATTATTGCACTTTAAACCTTATTAACATGTTCAAACACATTTTTGTGTTATCTGCCACTATGTTACATCCTTAATAGGTCTTGTTAACATCTTAGGAATCCTAGTTAGATCAAAAAACGTCTAAGACTAGTTTATTTGCATAATAGATGTGTAGGTCTTACCTCTGTATACACACTTTGAAACATACCTAGGTGCTTAAATGAATCAAATGCATGTTCAAATGTTTTGAGACATCTTCCTATACCTTTATGAATTCATCTCCTAGAGCCATCATGCTCCTTCTTACAATAGACTAGGTATGGAATACTCAAGCCTTTAGATTCTCTCTCTCTCTCTCTCTCTCTCTCTCTCTCTCTCTCTCTCTCTCTCTCTCCTCTCTCTCTCTCTCCTCTCTCTCTCTCCTCTCTCCTCTCTCCTCTCTCTCTCTCTCTCTCTCTCTCTCTCTCTCTCTCCTCTCTCTCTCTCTCTCCTCATCGAAACAATAAACCTCATATCAATGATCCACCTTATTGTGAGTCAATACTTAACCTTGGGTTCCTTTTTACATCACTGACCATACACAAACCCATGACATTAATGACAAATTATAAAAATCTCTCCCTTTGTCATTGATGGCAAACCACATCGATGGTAAACACACTTGAAGCTGACTATCATTTATAGAGAAAACTTCTTGATCAATATGATCTCTCTCCCCATTTTACATTAACTAAAAAATGTCTCTACAACTATAAAAGGTTCATATATACATAGTTCAATGATTATTGGACCTCATCATTTCATAAAATAAGAAATCTCCCCCTTGATCTTTATAACATATGTACCTTATTGAATTTTTACATCTACCTTTATCATTCAAATCACAGATATCACAATCTCCCCCTATCACCATGCTTATCTTCATCTCCTTATTTTTGATATGATATCTTGAACTATCCCTTAACCTTTATAGGCTATCATCATATGAAGAGACCTCATATCATCATAAGGAAAATGCTCCTTCTATGTCCATGATTCACCATAAATACATGCATATCCATCAAAAATAAGATTCAATAGGTCATTCATACCTTTTAAATTTTATTAAGTCATAACTCAGTTTATCACTTTATTAATGCTTTATTAAGCCTTATACTAATGATAGGTCCCATGGAAACCTATCTCAAATAGATCCACTCCTTCTAATCAAAATTATCTTATTAACCCAACAAACCACCTTAGATAGACATGAAAAAATTCATATAGTCCTCATAGCACCAAACCACTTCCATTCAAGCATCATAAGCCATCATAGCTCAAACTACTACAATAAACCTTCTCAATTAACATAAAGTCATACTAGGTCTATGAAAATGCCCAGTCTCTATCACATATAATAATCATTATTTCCTTCAAGACACAAAAATAGGTTACCAAAATCATTAATCCCATACTACATGATTCTAAGGTCATAATCAACCTCTCAACCCATTTATCTTTACATGATACTCTTCAAAATGACTAAATGAATCAACTTCAACAAACACTATCAAGACCATATCAAGAAACTTTAGAACTTTGTCATTCTTAGATGATTGTTATCTTATTCATCATACTTACATATTATAAACATGATAAATTATCCCTTTATGACCTTAAGATGTTATATTTGATATAAATGGAATAATACAATCACACCACAACCTTCAAGAGACACTACAATAATCTTCATCAAGTTTACAAACTTATTGGTATGTTACACCAACATGATCACCAGTAGACCTTTTAAGAATATTCATAAAGCACATAAAACATGTCATTCCACTCTTATATAAATGTAAGAATTTTTATTACCTAATCAAATAGTCTCAAACTTTAATGGCATTGGTCTTGTAGACCAAACTTTAACTCTCACATTACTTTTTCTATCTTTGCTACTTAAAAAACACCTTGATCTTACACATGCATTAAAAACATGATATATTATGAAGAAAACATTTCACTCATTCCATCTAGTGTTCATTGATCTTTATAGGCCGTAATAGTTAGTTACATTATGAACATACACCTTAGGGTTTACAATCACATGAAGACTAGAAACCTTTCTATCTCTATCTTTTGAGTTAAACATTCTCAATTAAGATCAAAATGACCATACAAAAAGCATTTATAGATGATATAAAACTTTAATAAAATATCCAAACACTTATAATACTCACCTTGGGTGACCAATAACACCACACAACTCACCTAGATACCCCTATCTACCATTTTCAACTAATATTCAATTTTGTCCTATAATAAATGCACTTGTACATAATATTAAAACAAACTACCACCGATAGGATGATATTCATGGAGTATATTTCAAATTTTATTTTTACTCCTTCTATAAGCACTTCTTTGTTCTTAGGTTCATTACACACATAGTCATTTGAAATCCCACGTTCATATTTTTGAATTCAATTGTTATTTCTTATAGCCTAAACTTGATGTCCTTTTTCACTTCACATATTTCTAGATGATATTTGTAATCTTATATCTTGAATAATATAACTCCTCATGATACCAAAATTATAGGGAACCTTCAGAGCACTAGGCATATCATCTCCTTATTTTTATTTGATTAGGTTTGAATTAATAAGTACATGTAATAAATGCATAAAATTATTAGTAAATTCATACCTATGTGATGTTTTTTGATGGTCTTGTCCTTATTAGTCTTATAATGATGCATTATTCTCTTTCCAAATGGTCAAATGACACACCAAAACTTCACCAAAACATATATGGATGACTTAAAACCTCTTCTTTGTCTTCATTAACCAAAAAAAAATCTTAACATCTAACCACATGAAAATAAGATTCCTAAGTATATGAATCATCTCACACATTCTCCTACATTACCCATCATGCTTCAATATACTTGGAAGAGTCTATGACTAGGTCTAGGTGTAGAACTAAACCAAGAAACATCCTCATTATACAATGCTAGATGACCATGTAGACCACCTTCAATAATATATTCCTTTCAACCTGTATTCAAAGTATTTAGTTTTGATTTTTATCTTGGATTAAACATAATCCTTCTTATTATTCAATATTTTTAGTATCATCATGCAGTCCTCTATGCAAACCTCAACCATGAACTTCATGAGCTTATCCATCTTGAGCTTATAGGATCACCTTTAAGCTATCAAACCTCCTCCAAAGGACCTTATATAATAACATTTCTTGGAATCAAAAACAATGAGAGGGGGGTGAATCAATGTACAAAATTTACTTTCAATTCCATAGATCATTCATTAGTCTTTCAAATCAATCTAGTAATAAAATAATGTATAGAGAATAAATCACATAGACAAGAAGCAAGATATAAACACATGAACACAAGAGATATGTGGAAAAACCTCATGGGGGATAAAACCCATTAAAACACCACTAGGAATATTATCCTATAATAAATGGTTCAACATTTAGTGAGGCACCAACCCCACAAGGTGCACCGACCCCTCACTAATCAAACACCAACTCAACTAGTCTTTTAACAAGCTCCAACTTGTAAGGAGGATCCAACCCCATAAATGAATTGGAATAAAAAAATACACTTTAAGGACACTTATGAAATATCCAACCTACAAGGAAACTTCAACTTCCTCTTGACTAAGCACCAACTCAGATAAGACAAGCTTGATTACCTCAAGGCACCTTGTTGCTCAACCAACATATGGTGACATATTTTTCAAATATTCTATCTTCTCTTTATAAAATCTACTAATTTTCATACACCTATGATGTATATTTGATGGTTTCTCAATCAAAATTCAACTTTTTTAGATCTCCTTAACCTTCTATGCCTCTCAAGTAGCCTTTTAGGCTCACTTGCTTAATATACCTCTTATTAGGTTCATTAGATCAATTGAACTTATCATCCACCCACAAAAACTCTATTATATATGCATGATTGATCCTATAATCCTTTTTATTTTATACATGACCTACTTCTTCTTGTCAAAGAGATCTTTTTTTTGCTTATATTCACATACCTTCAAACTAGTCTAAATAGGCCTATTATTCCTTGTATTTATACCAATCACTTACTCTCACACATCTTGGCTGGCCAAACATCTTACCACACTTGGATTAACCTTTAAATGGGTCATATAATATTTTTAAGAATTGAAACACTTAATAAATAGGTCAACCAAACTCATAAGTACCAAAATCTCTTCTTAGACATATTTAGAGACCTAATGCATTGGGTCTTCTCAGCCACACATTACACTTGGACCATCTTAGAACGTCTTTAGTCTCTATAAATACATGAAACACTTCAAATAAATATAAAATAGACCCATTATATCATCTAATTAGGTCAACACTATATTTTATTCCAGCTCACACTTTGAACTATGTCATTAGGCCTACTTAGCATTAGCCCTTCATACACAAAAAAAGTATGTCTCACATAACTAAAACATATAATCAAGTTTTCCACATAACCATACAAAAAAATAACATTAATATATCCTTTATGACCTCATGTTAATCATTAGTTCCATTAGATATCACTAAAAAATTCATAAGACCTCAAACCAATAACTTTCATATGCTCACTTAGAACTTTTTGACTACTACAAAACACAATAAAGAATCTTTGACTATCAACATCTGCATATGCACCTTCAAACACTCCAAATGCATGACTTAGATATTATACAATCTAAATAAAAATATAATATGTTGGGTATGATTGAAAATTATTCAATATGACATAAGAACATCAAACTCACTACCCCACAAAAAACTACTTGTAGCTTCAAAAACACAATCATGAAGAATCTTGTCTTTAGAATTTGTAAGGGAAATTTCATGACATCTCATGCACATTCATATTTTATTTATGACTTTTAGATCATAATTTTTAATGAATTAAAAGAGATATAATAAACATGAAAATTGGGTATAGGTCTTGAATAAAAGTCTCAAGAAATTAGATTCATTCCTAATCCACTACAACTCATCCCTAAACACATTCTCACTCTAATTAGTTTTTCTCACTATCTTCACTCTTATCTAGTTTAGCAATAGGTCAACTTGAGTGACCAAAAAAAAATTAATAGAGGCTATAAATTTACAAAATAACACCATGGACATAAATCATGAGTCACTAACTTCTTCATACATCCATTTGCATGCTTGATCTAATACAAATTTTGTCTTCTATATCAGCGTCTTAAAAAATAAATAATTTCCTATAGGTTTCACTCATTGTCCTAACAAACCAATACCACCTAGAGATGATTTATGGAGTCTTATACCACCTCTAATCATAAAATAGCCTTGAAAATACATATTTTGGCATTTACAAGAAGAGTTTCACCATCAGTTTACAATGAGGGTTTTGAGAGGGTTTAACACCTATTTCTATTCTTAACATTTGTTCATATAAATTTATGCCTAAAACCACCTTATAAATATTTTAAAGAATTTATAGGATCCTTTTACATCTCTCCTCAAGAGCTTAGGACACCATGAAAAGTTTACACATGCCAATGAGCATTAAAATTTCTTTCTTGGGTCTGTAACTCTTCATTATGCATACATACGAGACCTTCATACTTGTTTTATTCCTTTCTCCTTAATCTAAAGACCTAATAATTTGTAAAAAATATTGATAAATCATGTTAAAACTAAATTCCTACTCACATGAGCATTATTTCATTAGAATTTAAACTTCATACTCCATTTAGTCACATTATATCTCTTTGCATTTTAGGCTCTTAAACTACTGATCATATTAGGTTTAGTAATAGACCCTCTAATTAATGTTCCTACACTTTCATCCTTATTCACATGTTCAAACACCTTATAAAATTATATAAAACTAATTTTAATCCTTCATATGTGTTGTTAACATCTTATGACCCCTAGTTAGATCAAACAGAGTCTAAGACTAGTTTTTTTCCAAAATAAAAATGTAGGTCTTACCTATATGGACACATGTTGAGACCTACCTGGGTGATTCAATTCCTAAAATTCATGTTACAATTTTCACAATAATCCTTTTATGCCTATGTTCATTCATCTACTAGAGCCATCATGCTCCTTCTTGCAGTAGACTAGGTACCCCATACTCAATCCTTTAAATTCTCTCTCTCTTACCTTATGAAACAATCCACCTCATATCAATGAACCACTTCCTTATGATCAAATGTGTAACCTTAGGATTATTTTTACATCAATGACCATACACAAACCCATGACATCCATGACAACTTTAAATGTAGCTTAGGTGTGTTTTGCTTTATGTTTTTATATGTGTTTTCCCTAAGTGCTTAAAGAGCAAATGTGTGAATTTGGTGTTTTCCTTTGTATGTTTGTTTCTTTTCTATGTTTGGTGTGTGTTTTTAGTCTATTTAAAGGCATTTAACTCTCAATTATAGTGCATAGGTGACTCCATATCCTAATGGATAGGAAAAATCAAGTGGTCCTTAGTATAGGTGGCATGACACCCCTAAGAATTCTCAAAAATGTTGATTAATTATACCTCTATGTCAAATAAAGTAAACCCCACTTGAAAGTTAAAATTTTCATAGGGTATCATAAGTATAAAGTTGTATCATAGTCATTAATGAGGTCAAATGACATGTTTTATATTTTTCACATTTGTCGAGGTTGGTCTTATGTAATTTTATATCATTTTGGGTCATTTTAATGAAGTTGCACAGTTTCTAATCAAAATGCAAGTGTTTAAAGAAGATATAAAACATATGACATGTTAGGGAATGCCATAAATTAATTATAAAACTGACATATTGTAGGTTCAATGTGGTAAGAAGAAGATAACTATAAAAAGAGGAGTTTTAGGTAGTTATATGACCTAAATGACACACTTAACACATGAGAAGGAATATGGAGAATCTCTTTAGAGCCAAATAATTTATTTTTAGGTGAAATAAGCTTTTACATCTCAAAAAATGACAAAAATGGATCTCTCTCTCATCGCTCTCTTGTATAGGTAAAAAAGGTCAATTGGTTTGTAGTTGGTATAGAAAAAGAGAATTAGAGTTAAGATGAATGCACTTGGGGGATGTAATTAGTATTTTTGAGATATCATTCCATGTTCATGGTTTTTATATTGGTATTCCATACTTCATGAACAAATACTAGGACTTATAGTATCTCAAAACTACTTGCATAACCCCAATGGCTTTGGTTTCCTCATATATTTGCTTTAATCTGTGTGAGTGGAGTGAGTATTAAATATGGTAGAGTATGTCCTTCATTTTCATGATATTTTAAAATCATTTGGCATATGTGGATATGAATGGATATACAAGACCATCCTCATGTTAATAGTGAATAACATTAGTCTATAGAATATTATCTCGTTAACTACAATTTTTGTTCTTCTTGAATTGGATTCAAGTTAGAGGTAGTAAACCTATGTTTATCCCCTAAGAACGTATTTTTTTTCATTTCTCCATTGGAATTTTGTATTCAAGAGTGTCACTAATGGAGTAATATGCCTAAGGCACAAGCATAAAAATAGAAATCTTAAAATGGTCACCTAAAAGACTATGTAAGAATGTTCAAATATTGGTTGTTAAAAGATGTGAACTTTATGATAGAGATTTGAAATATTCAAAATTTGTTTAAAGGTATAGAAACACTAAAACATATTCAAATTTACACTCAAACACTTCATTTACACTCATAGAGTTGTAGGGTTAGAAAATTTGCTTGGTGTAGATGTTACCTTAAATTCTTTGAAATGAGACTTTGTTCAACATAGTGTTATCTTATGGTGAATATATTTGAGGTATAGATAGGCCTAATGTTTTCATTATTGTAAGATAAGCCTAGTAGTAATTTTTATCACTTTAAATTTCACCCCTTGAGGAGATTATAAGTCTCTCCTCATTCAAGCGGCACAATAGAAACACCTCAGGGTTGTAGGTGACCCAAATTTGAGGTGAGTCTCTAGATTAGGGCTAGTTCCCTTGATATACCACTTCCACACATCATAACCACACTTTCATTTCTAAGGAAAATGGATAATAATAGTAAAATAAACCTAGATAAGGAGGTGATGCACCAAATATATGGTCTACTCACACCACTTGAAATGCACTTGGAACCAAAAGGGAAACTACAGATACACTTCATCCATCAAACTAAAATCCCTTCTTCTACACAATGTTTCAAGAATGGGTTATTGAAGAGATTCTTAGTTAGGAATTAGACACTAGGTCTCATAGAAACAATAATTAATATAATACTCACTATACTTACAATCCACATTAGACACTTCTTGCTGACCAACAAAAGAGAGCTTTCATACTACATAAGGCACTATGAAGCATAACATGTCAAGGTAAGCAAAATACACTTATACAAGACCAAAACACATAACATGAACTCAATGAAATCATGAATGAGGTAAAAATCATATTATTATTAGTTAAAGGCAAAATTTGAGTAGGGATTCACCATACTCAGGTGGAGAGATCCATACAAAAACCAAAAAGGCTAGTATATATAGCAAATGTGAGAGAAGAGAGAGAAGGTGAAGTTCAAGAGTCACTAAGACACTTATAAAAGAAGGATAATGAGTTAAAATAACATGGAATAAAGAATGAGATATGTCCTATAAGGAAAATAAGGAAAAATGTCTCTCAAAATCATCTAACTCCTCCATATTTGGCATAGATGCTCTTTCATGCATATGAAACTACCCTCTTGATTTGTCTTCGTTAGAATACCTCACCACTAAATGGGGTTAGGTCTGATGATTAATATAAGGGGTAGGGGTTACTAAAAATCCTTCACATGTATTGGAGTGGTATCAAATCATTAATATTCTTTTGGCCATGAGAAATCACTCCTAGTATTTATAAATAAGTCCTTCTAATGCACCTCTCACACATAGCACACAAAATGTTTCTAATTATTTAATATAACCCATTCACATGGAGGAATGATAGTTTTAAATAGTTTCCATGTCATTAGGTTCATGAATCAAGCCTTAAAATGCTTCCTAATTGGAGTTCTCATCCTTTTCACTAAGTGACCACTACCTAGTCACTAGACTAGCTGAGATGAGGAAGATAATAGACACACTTTTCATATTATATACCTCAATGAATGACCATGAATACTTATCAAAATTCCCAATATCTCTCCTGAAGGTGATTTCATCATCTAAAACTTCTCCATAACTACAAGACACATAAATTTTTCAAAATAAACCCTGTTATACACCATTTGTATAAGTGCAGTATAGCTCAATTGCATGGAAATGATCTCTAAAGAGTACTCTATAACTTTAAATCATCACCCTAAACTTTACACTCCATTTAGATTCTCCATTTGTCTCATCTTCTCCATCGGGTCTAAGTTGGGGTTTGTGAGGGTTTTCAAGAAATTTAAGGTATTAGCCTTTCTTCATAAAGACTATACATTATAATTCTATAAAAATTCCATTGAGGTCTTCTATGGGGGCCTCTATAACATCCCTAAAAAACTTTGCATCTCCATGCAAAGTACCATGGGAGATACAGGCATTTCAATTTGGCCACTCAGGTCATTTGTATACATTATGTAGAGTCTAAGTGCCTTCAAGCTGAGAAATGGCCTCTTTATGAACTTATATACAAAATAGTGGCTTAGAAACCTCTATACACATCCCAAAAATATTTATAAACCCATTGGAATGATCATATTATGTTATAAATGCAATTGACCTACCATTTACCTTAGAATTAAACCTTATTCCACAAGTTTTCCTATAACCTAATGTTCAAATTACCTTCTTCATGTTTTACCTACATAAAAAAGGCTCAAAAATATCTAAAAATATATAATTTACATGTTACAACTTGTTATATAGCCTATCCAAGGCTATAAATGTGAAAGGCTCTCAAATTGGCTATTAGGCCTTAATTATGCCCATTAGGTTTGACTACAACCCTCATAACTTAGATCACCTTGATTTTTTTCTGTCTCCTATGACATTTATATCATGTTTTTATATGTGTATTATACCTCTAAAAACCCTCTTTCAAGGTTTCCTTGTCTTCTGATCTCAAGTTTCCTTCTCCTTTGTCAAAGTGCAAGGTTTATGCATGAGGGAAAAATACCAACTATCTAAGACAAAAATGGGGTAATTATATTATTTTCATATAAAAAAACTATTTAAGGGGTTTAAACAACTCAAATTTATTCTCTATACAAATTTTTAACCCCTCATGATGAGTCTAGACCTTTAAACTTCCCCACTTTTCAAGGTAGCCCTCTTCAAGAGAGATTGTGCAGGGTATTTAGCAAGTAAACTATGTTTTGATGATTAGAGAACCTCCATTTGATTTATTTTATATTAAAATAGCCCATTTATGTTTTCATAATCATTATGAACATGTTTTAGTCATTATTTCCCATTTTGACCTCTCATAGATCACTCATATTCATCTTTGATCTCTGACTGCTCAGTCATAGTTGATTGTGACTATGTATTGCCTAAAAAAAATACCTCTAGAGCTTTTTTGTCATGAATCAAGATTATAATAGTGTTTAAAAACATATCAAGAGTCCCCAAGGGTCACTTTTCCTTCTTATCTTTTCCAAACTTCACCAAACATAGTCTCTTTTAGCATCAGGAAAACTTTATCCTTAACTCATTACCTATATCTCCATATATAGGGATATAGATTGTGTTAGGGCCTTAATAAGCTATATAATCATGGAATTAATTGATTAAGGTGTATATGTTTCATCATGGACCTGAAAATTATGTTCATATGCCATCCCATCATCTTAACTTCACTTAGAAATGTCAATCTCTATCCCAATGTAAAGTCCCCAACTATAGGTGCTCCATTATATGGAAAAGGAGACCTGTAGGTTTCCTATAGACTAGTATGGAGTCTCAAAATTAGATTTCATATTATACTTATCTCCTTTGTCACCATGGTATAATATTCACCCACAAGAGTTATCTAGTGTAGGTTCTAAACCTTTGTATTAATACTTTTGGTCTTAGGAGTCTCTTAGGCTTAAAAACCTATAGATGACACTGAACAATTTTAGTGTGTAAAAGCATGACTTGAGAACCTCAAACACAAGTTTCCTTTAATTTTCCATTCACCTTCTCTTGTAAGTGGATATCCCCATGGTAGGACTATAAAATCCTCACAATTAACCTTCCCTAGACCCACTCTTATATTTCCAAATCAAATCACACAAAAGATAAAAGTTCTTTATTTTCTCACTTTAGGGAAAGGTTCCAAAACTTAGATTCTTATATTTGGAAAGTTTCCTCAACACCAAGTTTGTTACCAAGAGTCTTAAACATGCTTACCATGTTAAAATATAACCTTACACTCTTCATGAAGATTGAGACCTATCAATTATCCCTCTGTACCACACCTCTAAAACTCTACAAATGACACCTATAGGTGTATACTTCTAAGTGTAAGGTAGTGAGGGTGATTTGAAACCAAAACAATCCTATAAGAGGCTCTCTTAGGCATGTTAATGCATCTTATACAATGTTAAACAATTGGAGTATAAGTAAATCTCTCCAAACATCAACATGACATCATAAGGGCCTATAGGTGAGTATCTTGAACTAGTATTATGTAATTAGAGACATTAAAGGAGCAAGAATATGAAAGGGAAATGGCATCCAAACCACTCAAATGCATTGTCCATACTAAAACATATGAACCTTATAAATAAAAATCTTGAAACAACATCAAAATATATTCTCCCAATCCTAAAGGTACTTGTAGGTGTGAAAGGAACCAGTTTTCAAGCATACACAAGCCTAGAAGAGGCTTCTTAGATATTTGAGACCTCAAAAATATAAAATATAATGAAAAACCTATGTAGAGTTTGAGAAAACCTTGAGAAACACCTAAAAATAACCAACCTATCAAATTAAAGAAAACTATTTTGAAACAAGCTCAAGTAGGGACCCCTCATAGATGCAAGAGCATGAAAAGCTACCTAGTTTCTTAACAATGATTCATATAGGAGTTCCCATGGAAACAAAACTTATTTCCATGAATTTGAATCAGACTAAGACCCCTTCAAACTCCCAAGACCACTCCTCTTAACTCCATCTGTACGGACTGTACCCAACATCCAAAGTTGACTTTTCTTGGCTTGTAAAGGTAAGAAAGAAAGAAGAAAAGAAAATTTTGATATTTATAAATAAATATTTACACACCAAGAATGGGAGAGACCTTAAGGAGCTCAAGAGATACTAGGCCCGTGTTTTCAGTTGAAGATGGACTTCCCACGTTTGTACAAGTGCCATTAAGGCCTATTTCTAAGGAAATCTCCCTATTTTTATTCATGAAAATACTATTTGACTACATATAACCACTTCATAGTACATTATTACCTCATCCACATTATAATGTTTCTTGGTGACAAATATGCTTCTTTGGCAAAATTGTACAAGTCACTTAATGAGCCAAAATTGTGATCAAAAGGCATCTTTTTGCATATGAAGCATGGCCAAGGATGAATTTATGATTTAATAACACCTAAAAACACTTAAATGACCATATTAGGACATTTATATAATAATTTGAGCCTTTGACAATGTTTGACCATAGTTGACTAGAGTTGACTTTGGTTGACTAGACAAGTACAAAGAAGCAAGGTTTACACCAATGCTAGAACTAGGATAGGTGAGATGTTTAGACACACATGAGACCCTATTAGAAATATGGGAAACTTTTAAAATTTTAAATATGTATGGGTTGACCCAATTTGACTAGAATTCAAATTTGGTTAACACTTTTGGCAATTCCTAGGGGTAACATGCTTGCCTATGTTAAGGATCAATAGCCTTATCCTATCCATTGGGAAAAGAGAGTTAGATGCACTCTAAAAATAATAGGATCAGGCCTTGACTTGAATAACAAGATATTTGATTGACCTCAAAACATATAGAGGAAATACAATACACCCCAAGACCAAGCAAAGGCACACTTATGCTACTAAGCACTTAGGGAGCACAAAACACAATAAAAATAAAGCTAATTATGTACATCTAAGAAAACATACCTCCCTTCTTGGATGAAAAGGAATGTATCTTGAATCTCCTTCTTCATGATATGAATGAGGATACCAAGCATGCTTCATTTTGGATGTAGAATTAGATAACTCATGTTATTTTCTTGTTCTTTGGCTTGGCATGTCCTTTGATGGAGTCATCTCAAAAAAGTCTCCAAGGTATATGAATTCTTATTGACCTTGGAAAGGTACCTCATACTATTGCTCCTGTGTCTCATTATGGTAGATTTTCCTTTCCATGACTGGAACAACTTCTTAAATGTCTTTGTCTTCTTGAAATGTCTCATTGCTCTACTCTTTTGTTACAACCTATTTAAACCCTTCAATAAGTCTTGCATCATGGCATTTTAGGAGTGTTTATTGTTCAAAACCATTTATGTTTATGGTAGCATCTTCACATGTGGTTCTAGAATAAATCTTCAAACCATTTCAAAATACTCATAGTCATCATAGATTACTCCATCATGATTTAGACTCTCTTGATGGTGATACCTCATAACACCTACTTTCTCCACAACCTCGTAGGCTTGATTTATTAGGAGTTTTTCCTTCTCACAGTCCTCATATTCTCTAAACATTTACATATAAGTATGCCACATGTCTTCTTATTGAAACATATCATCTTGCTTACCATTTCTTGTAGTCATCTCCAAAAGAATTTTAGGCCCCTTAAGTCTTTCAAATTCATTGAAAATATCTTCAAATGTATACCAAAAGTCATCATCCTCTTTTTGATTAGCATCATGAAGGGGAACAACAAGAGATGCTTCTTTCTCTTCTTCTTTGGAATCCAAAAGAACCTATTCCAAGATTTCATCTTCAACACAAAGGGGGTCATCTCCATTATCATCATAATCTAATGTTTCTTCATAAGAAATAAGCTCCTCTTCATCCTCAACCCAATCTAAAATTTCCATCTCCTTCTCCCTCTTAGTGGTCTCAATACCAGGCATCTCAAAACCATCAACTTTAACCCAATAATAATTCCAAGGAGCAATGCCATACTCGCCATTAGAATATGAATTCTTCTTAATCAAATGATCCACATTAGGTTCAGTGACCTCATTGGTTTTAATTTTCCCTTGAATATATGAGAGATTCTACATTTTGAGTTCTAGCTCCTCAATTCTCTTGTCAAGGTTTTCTTGAAATAGGTTCTCTTGGGGAGATATAGGATATTCATTAAGAAATGAAGTAAAATGAAGTTGAGATGAAAGGTAAATGGATTCTTGAGGAGGGATGGGAGGGATTTTTTTAGGTTTAAATCTATCTCCACTTCCAAATTTTCCACTTAGATATTATTTTTCCCTCTTTCCACAAGTTGCCACTACTTATTTCCATCTTGGGAAGCTAATCTTAGAGAGTTATTCATGAGGCTAAGATGTAAATAAAGGAATGTCACACTTAGAAGTTTTTGTTTTTTCTACAATGATGGATTGTGTCAAATGTTGGCTTGCATTTTTAATCTCCTTGTTAAGATGAGTCTCTAATATCAACCTTATTCTCTCAAAACCTTCTCCAAAAGTGGTGTCCCTCTTCCTTTGGCTAATCTCTTAGATGGACTTCCAAGAAGGGAAACTTTGGGGAATGCACGAAGGAATTGAGCCATTTTGAAGCATTATTGGATTATAATTTTGAATAGGTAATTTTGACACACATATAGGTTGATATGGGGTGTATTGGAGATAACAAGATTTTGTTGGTTAATGATCTATCAAACTCTCTTCTATGTGGAAAATCAGACCACAAACATCAAGAATTTCATCCATAAGGCCTTGCTAATTAGCTATCTCAATGGGCATCCATTATCCTTTAATTATCTCTAAATCATCCCTCATACTCTTGATACAATCACTAGGAATGACTTGACCACAACCATTTATAGTATTAAGATCTAGAATATAATATTTATATCCAATGACAGTCTTCTTGAAACTTGTAGTGGACTAACTTAGAGAGGAACTAGGTGAACTACATGAATCAAAAGCTTGAGAAGGCTGATTATAGGATTGATGTAACTGATAACAGGGCTGATAGGATTGATAAAGATCATGATAAGATTAGCCAAGGACTTGTTCATATTGATAGGGAAAGGGCAAAGATAGATATGTCTCACCAACTTATGTAAGAATAAATTCAACATCAAAATTATCCATGAATCATTCATGATAAGAATAGAGAATAAAAATAAAACTCAATTAGAGTACTTAAACTTCTTAACCAGTAGATTTATACTCAGAGTCACCTTTAGTGCTTATCGGAATTGCATCTAAAGGATTATATCTTGAGGAGAACACCAAAAGTCCTTAAGGGATGGAATTTTGAGTCCCATAAGGCATGACAAAAACTATTTTCACATGAACATGCACCCATGGAGGAGATTACAAGTCTCTCCTCATTCAAGTGGCATAATGGAAACACTTTGGAGTTGTGGGTGACCCAAATTTGAGGTGAGTCTCTAGATTAGGTTTAGTTCCCTTGATGTACCACTTCCACACACCACAACCACACTTTCGTTTATGAGGGAAAGGGTTAAAAATCCTAAAATAAACTTGTCTAAGGAAGTTATTCACCAAATATATGGTCTACTCACACCACTTGTAATGTGCTTTAAGCCAAAATGGAAACTACACATTAACTTCATCCATCAAACTAAAATCCCTTATTCTACATCAATGTTTCAAGAATGGGGTCTTGAAGAGAGTATAGGTTAGGATGAATTAGACACTAGGTCTCCTAGAAACATTAATGAGTAGACTACTAACTATACCTAAAATCCACATTAGACACTTTTTATTGACCTACAAAAGAGAGATTTCAAACTACACAAGGCACTAGGAAGGATAACATGTCAAGGTAAGCAAAATACACTTTTACAAGACAAAATGCCATAATATGCACTTAATGAGATCATGAATAAGGTAAAAATACTATTCTTTATTAGTTTAAGGAAAAATTTGAGTAGGGATTTGCCATACTAAGGTGGAGAGATATGTAAAACATCCAAAAAGGCTAGTATATATAGAAAATGTGAGAGAAGAGAGAGAACTTGAAGCTAAAAAGTCAATAAGACACTTGTCAAGCAAGGATAATGAGTTAAAATAGCATGGAATACATAATTAGATAGGTTTTACAAGGAAAACAAGGATAAATATCTCTCAAACTCATCTAACTCCTCCATATGTGGTGTAGATGCTCTCTCATGGATATGAAAATACCCTCTTGATTTGTATTCATTAGACTACCTCACCATTGAATAGGGTTATGTATAATGATTGATCTAAGGGGGAGGGGTTATTAAAAATCCTTCATATGCATTATATTTGTCTCAAATCATTCATATTATTTTGGCCATCATCATTCACTCCTAGTACTTACAAATAACTCCCTCTCATGCACCTCTCACACTTGGCAAAAAAAATTCTTCCAATTCTTCAATCCAATCCATGAACAGGAAGAATGACACTTTTCTAGAGTTTCCATGTCATCAGGTTCATGAATCAAACCATAAAAGGCTTCCCAATTGGAGTTCTCATCCTTTTCATTAAGTGATCATTACTTTATCACTAGAATAGCTAAGATGAGGAAAACATAAGACACACTTAAGATATTGTATACCTTAATGAATAATCATGGAGACTTAAAAAAAATCCCCAATATATCTCTTAAAGGTGATTACATCATCTGAAACTTTTCCATACCTAAAATATACATAAATTTATTAAATAAGCCATATTGTACACCATTTGTACAAGTTTAGTACAACTTAATTGCATGGGTACGAGCCCTAAAGAGTCTTCTATAGCTTCAAATCGTATCCCTAGCCTTGGCATTCCATTTGGATTCTCCATTTGTCTCATTTTCTCCATTGGGTTTGGGTTGGGGTTTGTGAGAGTTTCCTAGTAGTTTCAGGGCTTAGCCTTTATTCATAAATGCTACATGTTGGAATTATATCATAATTCCATTTAGGGCTTCTTGGGGTCCCTATCTAACATCATTAAACACCTTGAGTATGCATGCAAATTACCATGGGAGATACAAGTATTTCAATTTGGCCATTGGGGTCGTATCTATGCATTCTATAGGGTCTTAGTGATTTCAAGATAATAAATGGCCTCTTGATGAACTTATCTACAAAATAGTGGCTCATAAACCTCTATACACATCCCATAAATATTTCTCAACCCATTTGAATGATTATATTATGTTATAAATGCAATTGACCTATCATTTTCCTTAGGCTTAAACCCTGTTCCACAAGTTTGCCTACAACCTAAGGTAAAAATTACATTATTCATGTTTTACCTACATAAAACATATTTAAACATATATAAAACTATATCATATACATGTTATAACTTTTTAGATAACCTATCTAAGGCTAAAAATGTGAAAGGGTCTCAAATTGGCTACTAGGCCTTAATTATGCCCATTATGTTTGACTACAACTCTTGTAAGTTAGAGAACCCTACTTGTTTTATCTCTCTTTTGAGGTTTATATCATGTCTTACTAGGTGTATTATAACTCCAAAAACCATATTTCAAGGTCTCCTTGGCTTCTAATCTCAACTTTCCATCTCCTTTGTCAAAGTGCAAGGTTTATGCATGAGGGAAAAGATCCCCTATCTGAGACAAAATAGGGGGTTCTTACCCTATTTTAAAATCAAAATAAATTATTGTAAATGATTACCAAACTCCCAATTATGCTCTAAAAAAAATTTTAACCTCTCATGATGAGTCTATACCTCTAAACTTCCCCAATTTCCAAGGCAGACCTCTTTAAGACAGATTGTGTAGGGGATTTTTCAATTAGACTATGTTTTGATGATTAGAGGGCCTCCATTTGATTTATTTGAGATTAAAATAGAATATATATGTTTTCATCATCATTGTGAACATGTTATAGTCTATTATCCCCATTTTTACCTCTCATAGATCACTCATATTCATCTTTGATCTTTGACTGCTCAGTCATAGTTAACTGTGACTATGTTTTGCCTAAAAATGAACCCCTGTAGGTTGTTTGTCAAGAAGAAAGATTAAAATAGTGTCTATAAACCTATAAAAATTACCCTGGGGTCAATTTTACATCTTTTATTTTCTAAACATCACCAAACATAGTCTATTTTAACACCAGGAAAACCTTATCCTTAGCTCACTACGTACATCTCCATATACAAGGTTGTAGATGGTGTTAGGGCCTTAATAAGATATATAAGCTTGGAATGAATTATGAAGGGTGTATACATGCCATAATGGACTTTAAAACTAAATTCATATTTTATGTCATCATGTTAATTTCACTTAGAAATGTCAAGCTCTATCTTAATGTGAAACCCCTAACTATAGGTGCTCTATTATATGGAAAAGGAGACCTATAGGTTACCTATAGGCTAGTATGGAGTCTCAAGATTTCATTTCATATTTTCCTTATCTTCCTTGGCACCATGGTATGTGATTCACCCATAAGAGTTATCTAGTGTAGGTTCTAGACCTTTGTAGTTATACTTTTGGTCATAGGAGTCTCTTAGGCTTGGAAACCTGTAGATGACACTTAACAATTTCAGTGTGTAAAAGCATGACTTGAGAACCTCAAACACTAGGTTCATTTAATTTTCCATTCCCATTCTCTTCAAAGTGGCTATCCCCATGATAAGACTATAAAAATATCATAATTAACATTCCCTAGACCCACTCTTGGATTTCCAAATCAAATCACAAAAAAGGTAAAAGCTCTATGTTTTCTCACTTCAGGCAAAAGTTCCAAAACTTAGATTCTTCTATTTGGAAGGTTTCGACAACACCTGGTGTGTTACCAATAGTTTTAAACAAGCTTACTATGTTAACATATAACCTTACACTCTCCATGAATATCAAGACCTATCAACTGTCCCTCCGTACCACACCTTTAAAACTTTACAAATGACACCTATAGGTGTATACTTCTAGGTGTAAGGTAGTGAGGGTGATCTGTAATGAAAACAAACCTAGAAGATGCTTTCTTAGGCATGTTAATACATCTTAAACAATGTTTTAGTACAATTACATCTCTCCAAACATCAACATGACATCATAAGGGCCAATAGGTGAGTGTCTTAAGCTAGTAATATGCAAGTAGAGACAGGAAGGAGAAAGAATATGCTAGGGAAAAGGCCTCCAAACAAATAAAATACATTTTCCATACTCAAACACATGAAATTTATAAATAAACATATTGAAATAATAAAAAAATATATTATTCCAATCCTTAAGACATGTTTAGTTGTGAAGGGAACTGATTTACAAACACACACAATCCTGGAAGAGGATTCTTGAATATTTGAGACCTCCAAAATCCAAAAGACAATTAAAAAACTATGGAGAGGTCCTATAAAATCTTGAGAAATACCTTAAAATAACCAACCTATCAACTCAAATCAAATCAAAATATTCTAAAACAAGCTCAAACAAGGACCCCTCATAGATGCAAGAGCATAAAAAACTACCTAGTTTGTTAAAACTGATTCATAGAGGATGATCCATGAAACTCAAACTTATTTCCATAAATTTGAATTAGACTAAGACCCATTTCAACTCCCAAGATCACTCCTCCTAAATCCATCTGTATAGACTATACCAAGCATCCAAAGTTAACTCTTCTTGGCTTATGAAGGCAAGAAGGAAAGAAGAGAAGAAAATTTTTATCTTTATAAATAAATATTTTCACACCATGTGTGGGAGAGACCTTATGGATCTCAAGAGACACTAGGCCCACATTTTTAGCTAAAGATGGACTTTCCAAGTTTGTGTAAGTGCCATTAAGGCCTATTTTTAAGGAAATATCCCTATTTTAGTGCATGAAACTACTTCATAACTATGTATGACCACTTACTAACATATATTGACCTCTTCCACATTATAATCTTTCTTGCTGACAAATATGCTTCTTTGAAAAATCTATATAAGTCATTTAATGAGCCAAAAATGTGACCAAAAGATAATTTTTTGCATATAAAGCATGGCAAAGGAAAAATTTATGACTTAAAAACAACTTAAATCACTTCAATGACCATACTAGGACATTTATATAATAATTTTAGTCTTTGACCATGTTTTACTAGAGTTGACTTTTGTTGACTAGACAAGCATAAAGAAGATAGGTTTACAGAAGGCTAGAGCCAGGATAGGTGAGATGTTTAGACACACATGAGACCCTATTATACATATGGGAACATTTGAAAATTTCAAATATGTAAGGGTTGACCCAATTTGACTAAATTCAAAATTTGACAATAGTAACATCTAAACATAAGATTAGATTATTTGGTCAAGGGATAAAGTTGGTTGAGTGGTTCTAAGTCAATTAAAAGTCTACTTAGAATATTCAATGTAATTAGTGCCTTTTGGGCCAAAATGAACATCTAACCGCATTCTCACCTATAATGCATTGAAATGAAAAGAATAAGATCCTAGTCTCAAGGAATAAATAGATTCATTCATGTGTGAAATAGCCCTAGTGACATGAAGAGAGATCAAAAGGAGTGGAAACATAGTGCTCAAATCATGAAACAACATACACAGGAAGTATTCTAGTCTCCTTAATGAATACCTATAGTTTAGACTTAATACATAAGATAGTTTAAGATAATAATAAATGCACTTTGGTTAATGAAAGGAGGTTTTATATTAAATTATCGTAGTGATATTAAATGGAACCAAAAACATTAAACATAGTTTTTATACCCTAATACATACCTATATACATCCCTTGATACACCTAATAAATATCTATGGCTTAACCCATACTTAATCCAATCTCATGCTAATGGAGAATGTAGGTTTGGTTGATAGACAAAGACATAGGTTTAATATGATAATATATATTTCATTCTCATAGTTATGTCATAACACTTCTAGGTGATCCTTAAAATCAAGGAATAATAGAGATAGTCATAATTTAGAATTCTTAGTCTCAACCAAAAACCCTACACATAGTCACTATTTCAAGAAATTAATATTGAGATTTTGAGAAATTTGAAGGATTTAGAGTATTTAAAATCTTTTAAAATTGGTAAAAAAGTTCCTCATGACCTAAATAATATCATTATGCCATCATTTGAGACAAACCAAAATGGGAATTATCCTTTATTTTATCTTAGATAGAGGGTACTTTAGAACCATGTAGTCTACAGACTGAGAATGTGAATGGAAAAAGGGATGAATGTGAGAACCTTTAGTTAATTTATGGTTATTTATATATTTAAATTGTATTTAAAAAATATTATAGAAGCAACCATAACCATTAGTATCACTTATAAGTGATCACATTCTTAGATACACAATATATACAAACTAGGCCTAGAAATAGGCATGAACCCTAAAGGTGTCTAGATTCACCCATAACATAAATATATCATTCCAACACATTTTATAACCTTAAGGGGAGATTATATAATCAATTTTATCCATAATTTTGCATAGGACAATACATAATTGGCCATTTTCATCTAATCTTCTCTCAGGGGTACCTAGAATGCAAGTAGGAGCTCGAGAGACCATTTTATTTTTCTCAAATATATACATATAGAGTTAATGGTTCCTTAATCACTTAAAATTAATTGAGGAGGGTAATAAAATAAAAAATTTTTGAATTTTTTTGGGGGTTAAACATCTAACCTTTATGAATCATCACTAAGAAGCTAAGAGACCTAAAACCCTTCCTTGAACCCAATGGAAAAAACATGAAATGATATTAATATAAAATGATTAAAATGGAATTTAAAGTGTTTTTAACCTCTATGGAACTCTCCCAGGATCTTCATCATCCACTTTTCCTATACCATCACTTATACAAACAAGCCTAATTCAATTTATTTTACATGATTTGATGTTTTATATAGGTAAAAAAAGAGATGGCTAGATGAAAATTATTGTATATTGTGTTTATAGACTTATTACAACTCTTAATACTCATTTATAATCATATTGATGCATGAAATTACTTTTGCTACACTTTTCATTCCAAACAATCTTGGACATAAAGTGAGAAGGAACATGATTATCTAAATTGAAAAGTGAGAAATGTGACACTAATTATTTTGAGGTATATTTGATAGAACAAAAGATAAAAATGAATTTAATGAGTTTCATAACACCTCTTTAATGAACCTCCATGAGCAACTACAAGTCACCTTGGTGACAAGTGTGAATAATGAAGCCTAAAAGGCTAATGAGTGGTTGCAAATAGTGAATAACAAATGTCTATGAGGATTTCATCAATTGAGAAGTATATGATGAATTTCATAAATATGATTCCATATTATTAGGATAGTGCATATGTTATAAATAATCCTAAGGTGGTTTAAGATAGTCAGGTGGACTCATCTCCAAACAAGACAATTTCAACAAGGCTAATTGAAATATCTATGCCAACTTGAGGGAGAATGATGAACTTTAGGTAGACACTTGTCTAAAAATACCTTCATATCCTAATTTATAACTTATCTCATTTTTAAAATTTTTTTTCACATTTTGACACTTGTTATTATGACTCTTGAACTTCACTTCTTCTCTCTTCTATCCTACACTCTATATATTCAAGCCATTTTGGCATTTGTATCTAATCCATGTCTAGTACAGTGAAGCCCTACTAGTTTGAATACTAATGTTTGTCTTTGATTAAAGATTTTAAGATGGTTTTGATTTTATAGTTCCTTTTCTAAGTGTGTGGAGTAGTGAAAAGCTAAATGATAAGTGATAATCAGCTATCCTTATTTTCATCGTACTCTCTCATGTTGTGTGCAAGTAATTCACTCTTTAACAAGTCACATGAAGTGTAGTTAGTATCCGTATATGTCTTAAAGTGTGAGGAATAACAATAGTGTTTATAATTAGTGATTTTGTCCATTTAACTAGATAAGTATTGAATATCACCTTCATGTTTGAAATACTTATGTTAGATTAATTTAGGATGTTAAAGTCAGTCTTGTATGTCCTCTTTCATAGTGTAGGTTAATGGTAATCTAGTGGAGATAAATTGAGGGCATCACCTTGTTATAATAGGTCATTTTGAATTTTTTTCTATCTCTTTTCATCTAAAAAATCAAGTAATATATGTGATAATATATCAAATACTAATCTAGGGAGATGGCACTTAAGCCTACAGGTTTACCTCTATTGCAGGCAACCCAAAAGCCTAGAGGTAATCCAATGTTTCACTCAATTTAGATAGGGATTAAACCACCTATCTAGGGTTAAATATTGATTGAAAACAAATCCCTTAATTAAAATATCACTTCACTTGTTGAATATATCAAACTCATTATCATGAAAAGCCTTCAAAGTATGGAGGCCCTCAACTCTCTCACTAAAAACAAAAATTAAAATACTGACCCCCCTAGAAAGGAAAAAAAGATGAAGGGCACTGTTGATGATAAATTTGAGCTACATCCCATGAATAATAAAAATCCTTTGCTATAAAATATTACTCAATATTGGTCCAAAGAATATGAATAATGGATGGGACCTTGAACCAAATTTGTTGCTTTTTTGCTAATTTTCTACTATTTTTTGGATGGCTATTTTCTTTTATCTCTCTTAGCATGTTTATTTTAATATCTGGTCTCAGTGACTCAAATTATCTCCTTTTTTAAAGGTTAGGGTCCCTCATTAAAACCCTATTATACTAATACTAAAAACATCTATCCTCAAAATTTTAGAATATTTTAAGGGTTCATTTTTAAGTTATGAAGGTTTTAGTACTCAAAAACCTAGCAGGCCTATGTATAGGCTAAGATCATTAAAAAATGGCTTATTTGAATTTTAGATATATTTTTTCAAATATTCACCTGTTTAATATCTAACCCACAAATACATAATATTATATACAATTTTATACTATTAAAAATCCTAAAAATATATTAAAAAAATGTATTATTTTCTAGATTATAATCCTTAAGACTGTGTTTCTAGACCCTAAACTTAAGAACCATCAATAAGTGTGATAAAAAAGATTAAGAAACATCAAAAAATGTTAACTCACATATGTATAAAATATTATATTTCATATAAAATATAATCAATCCTTATTTTATTAATATATGTATGAAACTAATACAAAAAACCCTACCAACTATCACCACTCTACATAACAACCTCTCCAAAAACTTGTAGCTATAGAATTTACCCTTTATTTATTCTCTTGGATCCTAATATGATGGTTATAAATTTATCAAGTTGTTTCTATATTTATAATATTAGTTCCTTGTTTTTTCATGAGCCAAAGATCTCTCAGTAAAATTAAAACACATCTCATCATGCTTAATTTGGTCACTTTCCTACATTGCATAAACCTAAATTGGGTATATATAAGGTTTATGATGAATTAATATTTATAAATATTAATAAATCCTTGTATGAAATATTTTACCCCTTTACCTAAATTGTGATTTCCTTATATGAGTTTCAAGGAAGATAAAACACTATCATTTGATACTTACAAATTCAAATATTTGAAAATATAGTTCTAGTGGGAAACTATAAAACTCATAATCATGACCAATAACAAAGGGTGATGAAGTATGAAATGGTTTAAAACACTCAAACATGAAATTTTAAGTCTAAATAAGACCTACCAAATCAAACTTTAATTTACACTTGATGATACTCCTACATCAAACTCTCCAAGTGGGAAAAATTTGAGTTCAAGCTCAAATAAAGCTTATTAATTATCTTCCAATTCTTGGTTTTATTACCTCCTTATCTTATTATTATGTTTCTCTATGTATTCATATTTTACTTTAGTTTACTTTATCTTTTTCTTGATTTTTGATCCTTTTTTTGGGTTTCTCTCTCCTTGGCTTGCTTTAGATTCACACTCCTTTATAGATTTTTAATTTCTCTATCTTCCATTATTGTTATTTATATTTCCTTTTTGTCATAATTTCACCTCAAGTCCTATTTTCAATCAGTATTCCTACTCTAGTTTCATAACCTCTTCCTCTTGACTTTGTTAAGGCATGTTCATATAATCGATAATGATCTATTACTTTGGTAATGTTTTTCATGCAGTTTTCATGGGATTGAAATAGTGAAAAACACCATGTAAATACATAAAATATGATTATCAAGAAATGAATGCACTCACCTTGCTTTTTCATTTTTGGTTTTTCTTCTTGAAGCTTCTTTCTTTGTAATTTTCTCTCTATGTAACCTTATTTTCCTTATTCATCCATTGTTGAGATGATTTTTTTCTTGGGCCTATTATTGGACATATATTGTCCTTCATAAAACCTACTTTATTATCCCAATTATGTTTTTCATGGAGAATTTGATTGTTATCCTCCTTTCCTTATTCTGCGTTGAATTATTATGTCTTATTTCTTTAATTTTTCATATGGAAATGGGAGATTTATTTACTATGTATCTCCATACCTATACAAAAAACATCCTCAATATAAATCAATGAATTTATAATACTCAATGCTCTCTTCAAGTATCTTATGATTCTCAACATCTTCTCTCATTTCTACACCCTTCTCAAGTTTCTTCCTAAACTGTGTTGATACTCTTTCCATCTCTATAGGATTCTCATCATTTGTTTTATTATGACTCTTTAGTATAAATTAATGTGGTGGCATGTTAACATTAATGTTTTATCCAACTATGCCTTCTTTATCCTTTGGCCTAAAAATTTCTATCTCTCTTTTTTTGTTTTGTTGAAGTTATTCTTCAATACAATGTTCTTCATCATTGCTCTTTTCTTTCCTTGAAATCTTAACTATCCATACTTGTCTCTACATATTCTTACATTATTTTATGCATGGATTAATCTTTTCATTTGTTTTACATATTTCCATGAATCCACTTGTTCCTTTTCTCACATAGACTTGTGCATATTTTTTCTACACAATTACCCATCCTATAATTTTCTTAGAATGCCTTTGAGAACTTTCTTCATGTGTTTCATTATTAGCATATTATTGTTTTCCCTTAGGCTATTTGCTAAGGTATATTACCTATGCTTATATTTGTAGTGGTTTTAACCACTTAGGTAGGCAGGTTTCATGGGCCTATCATTTTTACGCTACCAGATGCTTTTGGTTACACCCACCTCCTTATTTTTTGGCTATTCTTTTTATGCCTATATAATAGGATTTTTATGTATTATTTTGTATGTTATTTAATTAATTTCTTCATCTCTTTTTTTGAATTTAATATGGTGTTAAAGCTTGTAGTGTAGGAAGCTTGGGAGGGAGACTGTGGAGAATGAGAGGGTGGTCTTGTTAAGGAGGAGCGTGAAGTGCTGGGTGGAGAGCCATGAGAGGAAAAAAATCAATTCTTATTTTTTGATGACCAACAAGAAAGCCAAAAAAATAGAGAAAATAAAGAGAAGGTATGTTAAGACCAAAATAGAGGGAGAGGAAGTCAAAGGAGAGGCTTTAAGGCTTGTTTTTATTTTTTCCCTACCCTCACATGTTGTATGACACTAGAAGATGTCAAAGGAGAAGTCAAAAATTCATTTCTTGACTATTCCTCATATTTCTTGTTGCTTCAATTCTCTCTTAGTTGGGAGAAGCTTCCTAGATTTTATGGCATTCAATTTTCCTAAAAATTACATCTGGAATGAACATTTGAAGTTTTTTAGGTAGGATATTTCTCTAGAAATGCACAAGTGTTTTTATATTGGTGGATTTATTTCATACAAATTAGTATCCTATGTTTTAATCAAACCAATCAGAAATAAGGTGTTATTTATTTAAATTAAAATTTGGAAAAATCCATTTTTTTTAACTTTAGGAAAATTGATGTTTTTTCATAAATATTTCACTGGAAGAACATAATTAATTATGTTGGGAGCAAACTGTAAAGTCCATTTAGTTGAAATTTTCACCATTTTCTAGGTTTTTTTAATCTAGATATTGACAGAGAATAATTTTTTTAGATTGGATTTGTAGATCTCCTAATTTAATTATTTTTATCCTTTTTTGGTGTTTTTAAAGATATAAAGTTTAAAATTTCTCAAACTATGTTGAGTTTTTTGCTAAAAACTAGAGATATTAACTAGTTTATGATTTGAGTTAGTGGGTAGGAGGATTTTTTTGCAAATTCATTATATTTTTTCTAGTATTTGCATTTTTTATAAGAAATATATCAAAATGGCTAGTTTACAACACCTCTTATTCACAGATTCACAAAAAATGATAGGTAAAATTTTTATTTTATGGAGTCATTAGATTTTGATGATATGTGAATAATAGAATATTAATGAAATAATACTTGATAAAGAGCAAAGGCCTATCATAAGTACCAATTACTATGATAAACATCATTTTAAGGACATTATGTTATTAAAACTATCAGTAGCAAATAATCTAATCTTAGAGGTTAGAAATACAACCATTGCATTAGCTTTATGGACTAATATTAATTTTAAATATCAAGCTTCTAAAGCTGATAGTGTATTGTAATTGAAGAATTTGTTACTTTTTACTAATATGTAGGAAGGTGGCTCCATTTCTAAGTTTTTATTGTAGATCAAATACATTAGTGATCAATTGAAGGCTATGACAAAGCCTCTTGATGAGCAAGATTTGATTGCTCTGGTTATACTTAATCTTCCACCTCCATTTGATTCATTTGTGAAGTCTTTACACATCATTGTTGAGATGCTAACTTTGGAATTTGAAAATTTGTCCACATTGTTATTACAAAAGGAGAGATGATAGGAGCAGATAGTGTTGTCTACATCTAATTCTATAGAGAGTGCATTCCTCATCAAGGTAAAGGGTAAGAAGTTTGGTAAAACTACTAGTTCTCTAATAGAAACTTCATAAGTAAGTGGTTCTAATAAGATATCTAAGTGGAAATGATTTTACTATAAATAACCTAGTCATCTCAAGAAAGATTGCAAGACAAGACAATAAGATATGGCTAACCCCCAAAAGAAAGCTCATCATGCAAATACAACTAAAGGTGAAGGCAAGGAAAAATCGCTTGATTTTGCTTTCATGGCTTTGAGTGGTAATTCTATGGTGGATCAAGCTTGGTACTTTGATTCAGGGACATCTCTCCATTATACATGCCATAAGGACTAGTATGTGGATTTTGTTAAAATAATATTAGTAATGAATATGTATCTTTGTAAGATGGTAGAACTCATTTTATGAAGGGATATGGTAATTTTTAGATCAATTTTAAGGGTGTAATTTGGTATACATTTAATAATGTTAGGTATGTGCTTTATATGAACAAAAATATACTTTCAATTCGTGAGATCACTTAAAAATTTGATTTTTTTGTAAAACTTCAAATATTACAATGTTTGGTCATTATTAGAGATAACAAGGTTATTGATATTGGGATTGGTGAGAAAGGCTTGTATAAGCTTGAAAATCCACAAAGAGCAAAGGAAAGTGCACTTGCAATAGTTCATATCACAAGTTCACTATGGCATGAAAGGTATGGGCATTTGAATTTATAGTATTTAACTATATTAAACAAGACTAAGATGGTTAATAAGATTCCTTATATTCAAGATAGTCATCACGTATGTACTAGATGTCAGTTGGGGAAGCAATTTAGACATTCATTTGATGTTGGTAAAGATTGAAGAGCTAAGGGAGTATTGGATCTGGTACATGCAAACTTACATGGTCTAATGTAGACACCTACCCCTTTTAGAACACATTATTTTTTGTTGGCTTATGATTTATATAGGAAAAAGTGTGTATACTTTCTAGTGAAGAAATCTAATTGTTTTTCTAACTTCCTTACTTGGCAATCTATGGTTGAAAAATAGGTAGGACAATCCATGAAATCTCTTATAATAGATAATGGGGGTGAGTTCATCTCAAAATAGTTCAAGGAGTTTTGTTCCACTAAAGGCATACACAAACAATACACTACCCCTTCTACTTTACAATAAAATGGAGTTGTGGAAAGGCAAAACAAGATGGTGATGGACATGACTAATTGTATGGTCCAAAAAAAAAATGTCCCATATAGATATTAAGTAGAATCAGTGAATATGATAGTGTACATCCTCAATATAATTCATACAAAAGCATCAGAGAATATGACTCTAGAGGAGGCTTGGTTAGGTCAAACTCTAGATGTAAGTGATTTTAGAATTTTTGGTTGTGTAGCTTTTGCAGTTATTCCTAGTAAAAATAGAAGTAACTTAGATGTGAAAATCAAAGAATATATGTTTGTTTGGTATAGTGTGTAGTTAAAGGCCTAAACATTACATGATGTTTCTACTAAAAATGTTGAGGTAAGAAGATATGTCATAGTAAATGAATAGATGCCATACTTTATAGTGATTGGTACAATTTTAGATATTGAGTCATTGTTTTATTCTATTTATTCTATTATAAGTTATGGTGTGAAAGCTGAGCAAGATTATAGTTCATCAATGGAATCACATTCTAGGGAGGGAACTGATGTAGGTCATTATGAGGTTCTAGTAGAATAACCAAGCAATCCAAAGTGGTATTCTACCACAATGGAAGCATTAAAATAAGGAGAGTTGCCATAAGGTGTGGAAGGAAGAAGATTGAGATCAGGAAAGTAGTTTGGTAATAGAGGTGAGCATGATAATTTTTCTCTAATAACTACTATTCACATGCATTTAAGCCTAATTATTTTTTAGAGTCCAAAGGGAAGCCTAAGTGGTAATTATCCATGTAGTTTTAATATTATTCCTTGATGAAAAATAAGACTTGGGAGATCATGGAGCTACCACTAGGAAATAAATCCATTGGTTGTAAATGGATTTACAAATTAAAATGCAAAGCAGATGGTTCCTTAGATAAACACAAATCTAGACTTGTTCAAAAATGTTATGCATAAGAATGGGTTAATTATGAAGAGAATTTTTATCTTATTATAAATATGGTAACTTTTCATTTGATTATTTCTATTACTACTCAGTTTGGATGGAAAGTGTACCAAATGGATGTCATGAGTGCTTTCTTGAATGGATATCTGGAGGAGGAAGTCTACATGGTTCAACCATAAGGTTTTTAGGTTTGTAGTAAGTAACATTATGTTTTCAGGTTGATCAAGTCCTTGTATGGGCTTAACCATGATCCTCAATCCTAGTATATGAAAATAGATTCATATCTTAGGGAGTCTGGATTCATAAGGTGTAATTCTAAACCAACTCTCTATTTAAATGTGTCTAGTGATTATATCTTGATTATCATTGTATATTTTGATGATATATCTATCAATGGGAGTAGTGCTAGTCTCATTCAGCAAATGAAGCCTGATATTTGTTGTACATTTGACATGACAGACTTAAGACTACTAAAATATTATATAGGTGTTGAGTTTTGGCAAGATGATTGTGTTGTTTTCATGTCATATAATAAGGATGTCAAATCATTATTGTAAAGGTTTAGAATGATGGATTTTAATCCAAATCACACACCTATAGAATTTGGAGCTAAAATTTCAAATGACACTACTTCACCTCTATTCAATGAATGAATATATTGACAACTAGTGGATAGTCTCATTCATCTCACTACCGCTAGAATGGATATTTGTTTTAGAATGAGTTTTATATCATACTTCATGTATAAAACATAGGAATTACATTAATTAGCTATAAAATGGGTATTAAGATATGTCAAAGGTGCTCTTGACTTTGGTATACTATATAAGAAGTCTATAGATTTTGAGCTTTTAAGATATTATGACTCTGATTGGGTAAGATCAATAGATTCAAGGAAATATACAATAGGCTATGTATTCACTCTTGGTTCAAGATTTTTATCAAGGTAGATCAAGATACAAACTATAGTGGCATTATCTTGAATAAAATCAAAGTATAAAGCTATGGTTACTGCAGACTATGAGACTATGTGGATAAAGAAAATCTTGGAAGATCTTCAGTTTGAGTCATCAAAGCCTACTCCAATTTTATATGATACCTAGAGTGTTCTAAAGATGGTGAATAATCCATTATTACATGCTAGGACCAAACACATTGAGGATTATATCTAATAGTTTTTTATAAATGAAGACATCAGTCTCTTCTACTACCCTACTATAGAGAAACTAGCTAATATAATGACCAAACCACTTGGTTTAAACAAGTTTGTAAAATTCAAGGACAAACTTGATCTTGTTTTTGGTTTAGTAATTAAGGGGGGCTATTATCATATTATTATGTTACCTTAATATATTTGATAAGATATATTACCTATACTTATGGTTATAGTGGTTTTAACCACTTAGGTAGGTATGTTTCATGGGACTAGCATTTTTACACTACCCAATGCTTTTGGTTACACCCACCTCATTAGTTTTTGGGTGTTCCTTTTGTGCCTATATAATATGATTTCTATTTATTGTTTTTTACATTGTTTAATTCATTTATTCATCTCTCTAATAAATTTAATATTCATATACCTTGATTATTTCACTTGATATTACCTCAATCACCATATTATCATTTCTATTTTAATCTTCTTTCATTTCCAATTATTCATATCTATTTTCTACCTTTAACTTATTTATATTCATCTCCTCTTTCATGAGAGATTATTATTCCATATGCTACTCATATTCTTCTTTCTCTATGGGTTGCTTAAAGTTGTTTTCTTCCTCTTTGATGTTTGTAAAGTATATTTTGGGTTATTCATATGAGAACCTAATTACCTTGTTGTCCTCTAAGATAACATTATTATTTTCATTCACATGTTAATTTGAATTATTATTTCTACCTTCCAAAACCTTATTGAGGTGTTCCCATGGAAATATTTTTTATACAACTACATTTTTGTGATTTAGTGTTAACTTGTCTTCTTTATCATTGTTATGTTTTAGGGTCTTAAATTGGGTATTATATTCAAAAATATACATACCTATAATCACACTTTTAGATACATTGTTAGATTCAAAATATTTAAACTATATTTCTAATTCAATTCCCTCTATTGGTTAATCTTCTAGCACCCTTATATCTTTTTTATAATTTATAATTTCTTGTTTCCTCCTTTTCCTTTATGTAATCTATTTAATTAGACACTTTATTAGAGGTATAGTCATTGAGAGTAGGGTATGAATCAATGATCCCAAATAATCCAAGTTTAATTTCAAACCTTTTAAAAACTCTCAATTAGTTACCACAATAATTCATGAATCATAGACATCATTCATAGCAATTAATATGAGAGACAATGCAAGATGAAGCGTATAACACATTACATATGTGGGAAAATCTCTTGGGGGAGAAAAACCACTAGAACCTATAACTGGGCTACTATCCTATAATAAAAAAACCAATTTAAACCAATAGTAATTGATTAAGTAACTACCGTCCCTTATTTAGTGAGACTATGATCCCATTAGGTTCTACCACACCGGTCTAGCTAAGAAACCAAAATAAATAAAATTTTATAAAGTTTCACCTTTTAAGGAGGCTATAACCCCCTATATGTTGATTAGATAAAATAACACCTATGAACACAACATCTCTTTAACAATTATTCCCTACAAATTTGAATAAGATACAAAGTTTATAAGCTCTCTTCAACTTTGCACACTCAATGCATCCAAAGCCACTTTTTGGGTCACCGTAGACCTCTTCTCTCATCCTTAGCCTAGAATAGAACTATTCTAAAATTAGAAAGATGACCCAAAGTTCAAACACATAGTTTTAAATCTTCTCTACTCATCAACTCATATACTAGGCACTCTCCCTCTCCTTCATTCCATAAATCTCACATACATACACTTTATCCAAGTCTAAAAACCATCACAATTGGTTTGACTATTTATAGAGCATTAATGATCATCACCATCTTGGTCAGTCATTAGACATGCCTTATCCCTTAAGGATTATCTTACATAGATACATATCTTAATACCATCCACATAGGTTGGCCATACCACCTATGGGTCACCTTTATGTAGCTACACCTATCAAATTTATAGCCCTTATAGGTCTTCTGGAGACCTATTTACCCATTTAGCACTTCATTAATAAAAAAAGAAAATATGACAAATTTAAATTTAATAGGTTCACTCCACATTACCCCTTTTATAGTCTCAAATTATCACAATAATCTCTACTCACCTTTGTGTATGCTCAATTAACTCAAACAATGAACTTGCACATAGGAACGCTATGAATGAACACAGTCAAATTATTAAGCATTGTTTATAATGAAGATATATTTATAACACCTCCAACATGTATACAGATGATCCTCATGGATTTTACAACACTCTCTAATATTTAAGGCATCATGAAACATCAAAACAACATCAACATAAGTTCAATTATCCTTCTTAGGTTACTTATAGTCCATGGTCAAACATACATAAAAATTTAAAGAATAATATATTTGTCTATACACACTTTCAGATATTTAAATATATATTACCACATGTGCCTTATATTCCTCTACATGTTTCCTTTTTACACCATGAGCAAATTCTGCATGTATCAAAAGTTATAGCCAAAATATAGAACACTAGTTTTTTCCTTTATTAAATTCAAATATTCAAATTCAAAGGATCAAAGTTAAACATTGATCACTTTGATTTCATATTTTTTCCTCTATAATTAGATAAATTATTCACCATAAACATAATTTTAAGTAACTTAACCGTTATCTATCATCACTCATATTTGGATCTTCATCTTGATTATTTGACTTAATGCACTTCACCAATCTCCTCTATGTAGCTCGATCTTTATCTATGTTAAACATTAGACACCTTAAAAACATATCACTCCATACACACCATTGATATCTATATGTAAAAACACCTAATCACTATTATATCTTGTAATAGGATTAATCTTTATCTCTATTTGATTTTAAACTTTCAACACTTGTCCTCATCTCATTGCTTTCAGAAATCTTGTAATGAACCCGCTTCATTGATAATTTTGTAAAGAGCTTGATATTTACTTAGTTTAAGCATAGAAAAATTTATACCATTTTAATTAATTCAAACTATATATCTATATGTATTAAATATCATGAACCATTAGATCTCCATCTGGTCTTGATTTTTAACATCGTGCAAAAATGACTAAGTATTGGGACCATTGTTTATCTACCTAGAAAGCCAACTTTGGACCTCACTAACTTTTGTTGTGTTTAGATGCATTATCATAAATTTGAATCATATTATATTCTCACATAGGATAATCCAACCATGTGTCAAACTGATCCTAAAATATTCACACATGTGATATATAACTCCATTAATCTACTCACTTAGATTTTTCTACCATAGAGCCAACTATGCCAAGAACTATCTATAAGGCTAACTTTTCACATGTATATATTTTGATGTGACTTATCACATGATATTAAATTTTAAAAAAAGTAAAATAATTAAAAAAAACAAACAAACCCATATGATCAATGTCTCCTAACAATACCACATGTGTAAAATATAACACCATCAAAATGATGTCTCAACTTTTCTTGTCACATTACAAATTTGGCTAAGTATGAGAAAACACTGTTAAACTACTTGGGAGCCCAGATTTGTACTTACACATATTAGGTTGTGCTTTCTTGCATGAATTTAAATTTATTTCATAATAAATAGTAACAAATTTTATCATAACCATATGACCAACTCCCCCTGATTCATCCACATGTGGCAATGGTGACGTGAACAATATGCCTACTTAGATTTTCTGCCACTAGACCCAAAATGTTTAGATGAAAATAATGATCAACTATATGAAATATAACTATGCACACAAGAACTCAAATCATTATTGACTTTTAATATGACCAATTTCACATACTTAAATCACCATACTCATCCCTGAACTCTCTAACCATGCTAAAATTGAAGATCAACCAACCATACTTCAAGCATACTAGAACAAACACATTTCACACTTTATCATTATCACTTAGACTATCAAGGCACTTAATACACTCACCTAGACACCTCTATGATATTAATATGACATCATTGAAAACTTTCCAACAATATCCCCCTTTGTCATTGATGTCAACACCCATCACGAAATAATATACAACTCACCTTCCTTCTCTCTCTTTAGGCACTCTTACAATAGGAATCTTCTCTCCCTTTAACACAATGAAAAAGTGGGAACCAACTGATCCTAAGGACTTGAAATGACCATCAATAGGAGAGTACCACCTTATAAAGATGATACAAACTCCCCCTTACCTTGAGCCTACCTTTTCTTGCCTTAACAATTTCCTCTTGCCCCATGCCAACACTCTCTCTAACCAATGAAGAAAGAAAACATAAAAATACTAAAATATGATGTAACTCAAAAATAAATATCTGTTAGGAACTCCCCTGAATATATTTTATCCATTTAATATCTTGAGCATCTTCAAATCTTCATACACCATGAATAATCACCACACATGCTTACTAGCCTCTTCTCTCAAGCCACCTTAGGGACCACCAATAGAGGTTCATGACAATCACCAAATAGGACACATGCTCTCAACCAAATTGATAAATATACTTGAAATACTCATTCCTTGATATTTTGGATAAACTAAGAAAAAACATCACATCTTCATTACTAGGCATGCTTAGACTCCTTGTAGCCCTACCTAGAACTTATAGAGCCCAAAATTTTTATTATATGCACCTTCAATACTTAAAAATTCATATATATATCACTCTAATATTCCCCCTCAAGCACACCAATTTTCATCACCTAGATAATCCTCTATAACATACTTCCTTCACAAACCAACCTGTTAATTAGGCCTCCATCTTGACAAAAAGTTGAATAGATTGAAATACACTAACCTTAAGATCTATATAAAGATTTTTTTGACAACCAATTTAGGCCATTAAGTATATTAATAATTCTTAGACCTCAACTCATAAGGAAATTAACATTTCTATCATAGCCCAAAACCTTAAAATCTCAAAACAAACAGATTGAACAAACCTCCTTCTGGTCAAAGTCCACCTCTAAAACTTTTTGTACACCTAGAGATAACCATTACAAAATTATATACAAGTATTTGAGCATCCACATCTTTGATAACCCATACATCCTATAAACCATTTTAGGCTTACATATACTTAAGCCAAAACTGATAAAACTGAGAGCACTCAAAAATCTTTAATTTATACAAATATGATCATAAAGACATAAAACTACCTAAAACACATAATAAATAAGTGCACATAATTTTATGAGAATAAAAATCTTCTTGACATTTCATCAATATCATTAGGCCACCTAAAAACACCCATTCTAACCCTATATTATACCTCCTTCACAAATCTCTAGAACAAGTTCATGAACTTATTGCTCACCTTTAACCAATGACCTTCTATGATTAGAATTATGATATTGAGAACAAAATCTTGTTTCTCAATAATAAATGTGTCTCCTAAGAAGAAAAGGTAGAGATATCCTACTTCATAATATTCTAGAACAATGTGAAACTAGGAGTTGCCCACAACTCCTCATATTCCTTCTCCTCCTTGGTCATCTGATGCTTATAGTTATTATTATTCTTCTTAGGATTAAGAGAAGAAACATGATCATCCAATACAAAATTATCCTTCTCTTATATGATTGGATTGACAATACATGGAGATAACATAGATTCACGACATAACTTTTTCATCTGTAGAATATTTCTTATAGCTTGGAACCTCATCACTAAGCATAGACAACTAATGTTATTTATCTGAAACTTTCTCATCAATGACATGATTTTAACTTTGATTCATACACACCTAATAACTAGATTCAACCAACACCTTGGTCTTCTCTTTAATCTTGGTCTCTTTATTCTCAACATGGTTAGATAATGAGACCTCTTAGCACTCTTCAACTTTTGTAGGATTCTCCACAAGAGAAAATAGATTACTTGGACCTGTAGTCTCACCATGACTCATACATACCACCTTTTGTGTCCATGAGTTAACTTTACTTCCTTTTTTCATTTTAGAATCCTATTTAAACCTATTTTGTTTTATAGGCCTTTCTTTTAGAACCTAGCAATATGACCTCTCTGTTTATAGTTGTATTAGACCATATTTCTTAAAGTAAACTCATCTTACCCTACCTGATATATACAAAAACTTTCAATGTGTCTTATGTCATAAAAACTAAAACAAATTCTTCCTTTTGAAGAAGACTCACCTTGCCTAACCATATTTGAACATTGCTTAGCAAAGTGTCCCTCATCAAGATAGTTAAAGCGCTTAATTTTGTTCAGACCTTTTGATTGATGACCCCCATCATAGTTACATGTAAAATCATTTATAATAGGTCTCTTGCATTCTCTAGATCTATGCTCAAATTGATTACATGTGTAATAGTGACCATTAAAACTTGCATACCTCATGGCATTTGGTTGTATGATATGATTTGTCTTCATTCTACCAGCACCTTCATTCCTTGTCTGATGATTTTTCTTAAAAGTATGATTTTCCTTGTTTACATTAGTCTTCATCTTGTCGTGAGTTTCATTCTCTAGTTGTTTTTTATATCCAAGACTAATTATATCACTTGCATTCTTTTAATCATTTAGAATATTGTCTAGATCACTTATGTTCTTTTCAAATCTCATAAATGACTTTACTATACTATATGTCTTCTCTAACTAAACTTTCAAAGATTCATTTTTAATTAAATACCTTAAAAATTCATTTTATTTAAATTTCAAACTTGTAAACAATATTTACAATTGATAATTGAGATGCTTTATCATATATTCATGCTCCTTGGTGTCTTCATTCATTCTTGCCTCATACACACTGAATTGATCCTCATAGTATTTGAGTTGAGAGTTTATCTTCTTGTTAGTATTCTTCTCAATATTTAGTTTTTCAACATTTGTCAATGCAGTCTTATAGTCCACCTCATCTTCATCATCAACTGAATCACTCTAAACAAACTCCTTTTAATGTGAGAAAATTCCTTCCTCAACCATGAAGAGGGCTTCATCTTCAATAGGACCATCATCTTAATGATCTTACTCTGAGTCAATGTCTTCACTATCATCTGATGAGCTATAGTATTCTTTAGTTTAGAGACTCTTCTTGTTCTTAAATGACTTCTTATTGTTATACTTTATGAATATTTTTTTCATGTATGTCTTCTTGTCTTCATCTTGGCCATCACCATTCTCTTCATCATAATTATTATGATGCATATGAGGTCACTTACAGGAAAAATGTCTTATCTCTCCATAGTTGAAATATTTGAAGTGTAGTTTACCCTTATACTTGCCTGAACTATTTTCAATTTCCTTGTAAACAAAGCAATTAGTTCATCCCCATCAATATTAGATATGTCATGCTCTTTTGGTTTCTTACCTTGAAACTTCTTCTTTGGCTTCATTTCTATCTTGAATGTTTCTTATTTATTTGGTGGTTTATCATCATTTACTCTCATCTCATAGGTAGTAAGGGTGTCATATAATTGATCCATATTCAACTGAGAAAAATCATGACTTTTTTTATAATAAATAATTTTGGATCAAATTAAGAGATAGAGACCTTAATTCTTTTTTAACTATAGTAGCCTCTTCAAGGTTCTTTCCAAGTCCTTTGATGATGTTCACAATCTCATCAAATCTCTATAGAAAGGATGCCATATAATATTCTTCCTTCATATTGAGACTTTCAAATTGCCTTCTATGAGTCTGAAACATATCAAGCTTAACCTTTGAATCTAATTCATAAATAATCTGCATTTTGTCCCATATCTCTTTAGTAGATTTACAATGGATTACCTTGGTGAAGTTAATATCTGTAAGACCAGAAGTGATGGCATTCATTGTCTTAGAGTTATTTTCAAATATCTTCTTATATATAACACTATATGGAGGAGAAGTAGGAGCATTATAACCATACACAATAGATTTCCATACCAATATTAGGAACCCATGCTATCCCTTCTCTTTACTTTATTAGTATAATAGTTTTTATGTATGCATATGCTTTTTAAGTCATCATGTGAGAGTTTTATTTTATCCCAGATTTATGGGAAGTAGTAGTTGCTTAGATTAGACTTAGTATATAATTAAGTGTTGAGGCCAATGAAGGCATCCAATAATTTCTTGTATTGGGCTTGATCAAAGGAGGTTTCCCCCTTGAAGAGGCTAGTGTTTCAAAAATTTAGCCATTATAATTTAGTTCTACTTATTTAAGTTAATATATTACTAATTTTCATATTTTATTATGTATTTTTAATTACCTGCTAACTTGTTCAAGAAGGATCCTATCACCAGGTATTAAAGTGCTTTCGAGGGCCATTTTCTTTCCGAAATTGTTTTTATATTTGACTACATAATTCATTTAATTATTTTTTATATCAAAATAATATATTTTAGACCAGGATGAAAATATATTTACATAAATATGGTAAGTGCTTGGGTGAAATCCCTAAAACTCATTATGAGGAGTACCACAGGAACCTTAAAGTAACTGGCCCATTAAGAGGACCTACCAACAAAATGGGCAAATGACCCCATCTTAATTGACTAGCTCCCATCTATGAGGAAAAAAAAGAGATGTCATTTAGAGGTAAACCCATGGCCAAGAATTTTTTTGAGAGTGGTACTCACTCAGATGGCATTGGTGGATAGAGATATATCTTTAAACCCTTAGGCAACCATTGAAACTTGGGGCCTATCTCTATTAGTTTTTGAGTATTTCCAATAGACTATCAAAAAAATCAACCATTAGTAGAGTATCCAAATATTTTCATAGGACTTGTAGTCAAACATTTTATAGAGACCAAAAGGTATAAAATATTCATCCTATTAGTTTAAACAAAATATCCATACATTATTAGACAACTCTCAGAGGACTTGAAGACAAACAAAAAATAGAAAATAGAATCCAAAAAGAGTAATTTTATTTTCATGTTTTTTCCATATCTCTCCATCTGTATCCCCATTGATCCTCAAGCTTTATTCAAACACTTTAAATTCCATTATCCATATTTTCTTCATTGATGTCCCTTATCCTGATTCCACTCCTAATTCTCACAAATCTCAATTTTCCCTTTTTTCAGATTTTGCCATAACTTCTATTTTTGTTTGTTTTCCCACAAAAATTTCCACATTGTTCATCTCCCTTTTCTATTCCTTTGTCCCTCTTTAATAAATTTTCCATTTTTTTCATTTTCACTATTGAAATTTCTCTTTCCTTTATCAATCATTCTCCCACTATGCAAAAAAATTAGTAACATTACCTTTACCCCTTTTGATTGTCACCCAAATCACAAACTTACCTTACTAAATGTGTCTTAACTATAGTTTTATTACCCATTTAAAAAAATAAAATCTCTTATTCAATTCATGGTAGTAACCTAAACAAACATAAAAATCATTGAGGATGAAATTACCACCCTCAAGACACACATCAAAGATCTTGATGAAAAAATTCTTGGCCTCAGTCTTCATCATACCACCTTGAACAACAAACAACATCTAGAGTACTCTTCTGACACTATATTTTCCTTTTTTTATAATTTTTGTGGGTTAAAGCTATATTTTCATCATATTTAGGGTGTAGACCTGATGGGATGGATCTATTAGGTAGAATAATATTTTAATCTACATAATACTTCTAATGCTAACAAGGTTACACTTTCATCCTTTCACTTGGAACTTGAATTCCTTTAATGGTATCATTGGAATACCAAGGCTCATGATGAGCCAATATGGACCCATTTTTTCACCCTCATTTTGCAATAGTTCGGTCTTAGTTATTTTTATGACTTCATGGGAGCACTCACTAAACTTTACCAAATAGTAACCATGAGAGAATATCAAATAATATATGAAAAACTAACTTATCACATAGAGGGATTATGCAATGAATTATTCAAGAATTACTTTGTCAATGGATTGAAGCATGCAATTTTATCTAAGGTCTAAATGTTTCAACCCAACATGATTATGGAAGCCCTAGGGTTGGCTAAATTGGTAGAAGATAAGATCACAGCTCAACAATGATTTAAATCCAATTTTTCTCCATTTAGAAATACAAATCCATAATGACCTCAAACAATGTTAATCCCCAAAACCACTCCTATAAATCATTTGACTAAAGTAGAGATGTGAGTCCATAGATAAAAAGGACTATGTTATAATTGTGATGACAAATTCACTCAGGGATATTGATGTGTCAAGATAAATCTATACCTATTAGATGTGGCCTATCCATCCAAAATTGAAGATTGGGAAGATGTTCATGATATAATAGATGATCCAAAAGAATCTTAGTTGATTATGGAACCCAATTTTCATGAAGACCAACCAAATATCTCTCTCCATGCCTTAGCAAGAGTTACCACCCCAAAAACCATGTAAGTCAATGGTTAGTTCAAGAAGATCCCTCTCATAATACTCATTGATTATGGTAGCACTCATAACTTCTTTTACCCTTATATCACAAAATAGGTTGATTATTCTTACTCTAAGTTTGAAGTCATGATCTCCAATGGGGAAAAATTAACTTATAAAGGGAAGTGTCACAATGTGTGTATCTCTATTGGATATTTTAACTTGCATTCTAAAATGTTTGCCTTACCCATAGGTAGATGTGATGTTATTTTAGGAACCCAATGGTTATTCACATTTGGACCCACCTTATGTAATTTTGATGAACTTTAGATGTAGTTTTTAGATAATGGGTAAAATCACACATTAAAAGGCTTACAATTGGGGTCTCTCATAATAATCAGTTCACATCACATGGAAAAGATTCTTAAAAATAATTCATATGATGTAATTTTCCAACTCTATTACATTTAAATGTAACCATTAGTGATCTCCACTCCTTATATATAAACTATTTTTCATAGGTATGCATGTCTTTGCCAAACCAATGGGACTGCCACCTTCATAGCCAAAACATCACCGTATATAGCTCCTTCTTGGAAGAATGGGTCTCTACCCCTTCACAATATAAATGGGTCAGCAAACTCATGTGCTATGACTATGAGATCACTTATAATAAAGGTAAGGACAATATTATGGTTGATGTTTTTTCTTTCACATTTACAAATCAAACTTCCCTTTCAGCTATTTCTATGCCTATTAAAAGCTGGTTGGATCTTGTATAATATAGATATGTCAATGGCTCCTAATTATCTTAAATCATTCAATAGTTGGCCACTAAACCCTCTATTGTACCACATTATTCTTGGGATGGTGCTTCTTTGTGATACAAGGGTCATCTGGTGCTTCCCAAGAGCATAGATCTTCAATAAAATGTATTCTATAAACTCCATGCTTCTCCATTTGTAGGGCATTTAGGGTTTATCAAAACTTATCAGCAAGCATGATGAAAATTATTTTATAAAGGAATAGAAAAGGAAATTCAATATATGGTGGTTGAATGTGATATGTTCCAATGTAACAAGCATGAAACCACACTCATCCCTAGGTTACTCAAACCCTTACCCATCCCTACTAATATTTGGATAGATATTTCTATGGATTTTATTAATGACCTCCTTAAATCTACAGTGAAAATAGTGATCTTTGTTATGATTGATCACCTCTCCAAATATAGTCATTTTTGTGCCCTCAACCATCCTTATACTTCCTCCATAGTCACACAAATTTTTTTTTGACCAAATTTTCCATCTTCATGGAATTCCTTCATCCATTGTTTGAGATCGTGATGCAACCTTCAAAAACCATTTTTGTATATAACTATTTCGATGCATTAACACCTAATTAAAGATGAGTTTTTGGTATCATCCATAAATTTATGGATAGACTAAAATTGTCAATAAATGCTTTTAAATTTTTCTTTTTTTGATTCACCTCATAACAAGAACATTAGTGGGCTAAGTGGTTCCTCCTCACCAAATGGTGGTACAATACCTCCTACCACACTTTAACTAAAATGCCTCCATATGAAGTAGTGGATTGTCAAGAACCACCAATGATCCTTTCACATACCCCCATTAGTTCATTAGTTCAAGTGATTAACATGATTCTATGAACCAAGGATCAGATCTTTAGCACCCTATAATACAATCTTCATATGGCACAAAATTGAATGAAACAATAGGTTGATCAATGGCATTCTAAACACACTTTTCAAGTAGGTGATATGGTTTTTCTTCACCTACATCTGTACAATCAATCTTCCCTAAAACTCAAATCGTGGCATAATCTATCTCCCAAGTTCTATGGGCCCTATAAGGTTCTCTAGAGGATTGGATTGGTTGTTTACAAGTTGGATCTCCTACCTTCTTCCCAAGTTCACCTAGTATTTCATGTCTCTTTTCTAAAAAAAAATTATTGTCACAAATATTAGAGTGAAAACTATTTTACCATAGCTTGATAATGAATAATCCATCCTTCTTGAGATTGAGGCAATCCTAGACATGTGCACATGCCAATTTCACTCCCATTCCATCACATAGGTTTTAATTTAGTGACATGGAATGTAACTAGAGGATGATACATTAGAACCACTATTTTATAGTCAACACCAATCCCACATCTAAAGATTTGAGGACAAAGCTTTTTCTAAAAGGGATAGGATGTTAGGAACCCATGCTATCCTTTCTCTTTACTTTGTTAGTATAATAGTTTCTATGGATGCATATGCTTTTTAATTCATCTAGTGAGAATTTTGTTTTATCCCACATTCATAGAAAGTAGTAGTTGCTTAGATTAGACTTAGTATATGATTAAGTGTTGAGGCCAATGAAGGAATCCATGAATTTACTATATTAATATTTTTTAAAGGAGGTCACCTCCTAGAAGAGGCCAATTATTTTGTAATTAAGCCATTTTATTTCATTTATACTTATTTAAGTTAATATACTACTAATTTTCATAGTTTATTTCATGTATTTGTAATTATCTACTAACTTGTTCAGGAAGGATCCTCTCAACATCAAACCTTAGGGACATAATGTATGTCCTCATCCTTACACTCCAAAAATCATAATTTGATCTATTTAACATAAATGCTTACTTAGTAGATAAACCTCCTTGATTACTACCCACAGTGTACCTTGGATCAGCTTCAAGCTATCAATCGTTTACTAAAATACCTGCTCTAATACTAATTATTCGAGGTATAATCATTGAGAGAGTGGGGTTCAATTAATGAGCCTAGATAATTAAAATTCAATTTAAAACCTTTCAAAAACTCTTAATTAGTTAACACAATCATTCATGAAGCATACACATCATTCATAGAAATGAACAAGAGAGATAATGTAAGATCAAGCATATAACACATGGCATATGTGGGAAACCCTCTTGGGTAAGAAAACCCATTGGAAATTACCATTAGAATAACATATTATAATAATAAGAACCAATTTATATTAGCAATAATTTATCAAGGAATTACCATCCCTTATTTAGTGAGACTACAATCTGACAAGGTACTACCACACCTATCTAGTTGAACAACCACAATAACTAGACTTTTATCAAGTTTCACCTTGAAAAGAGGCTAAAACCCCATAGATGTTAAGAAAACATAATAAAACCTATGAAAAAAAACATATCCTAAAAATTTATTACCTACCAATCTGATGGAGATATAAATTATATCATCTCTCTTCAACTCTGCACATTCTATGAATCTAAATCCACCTTTTGGGTCACCCTAGACCTCTTCACTCATCCTCAACCTAAAATATCAATATTATAACACAAAAAAACATGACTGATAGGTAAAATTCATAGTCCTTAATATACTATACTCATCAAATCATTTACTGGTCACTCTTTGTCTCCTTCGCTCCACAACTCTCACATACATACTCTTTATTCAAGTCTAGAAACCATCACATTTAATTTCACTATTTATAGAACATTCATGATCATCACCATATTGGTCAAACTTTACACATTAATTATCTATTAATTCTTCTCTTACATCAATACACAACTCAATACCATTAACATAGGTCAGCCATAACACACATGGCTCATCCTTAACTAGCTACACCTATCAACTAGGCCCTTATAGACCTTATAGGTCTCATGGAGAACTGTTCACCCATTTTGCACTTCATCAATAAAAATAAAACATATGACCACTTTAAATTACAAATTTTAACTCCACATGACCCATTTGACATTCTCAAATGATCACATTCATCTCTACTCACCTCTTCATATGCTCAATTAACTCAAACAATGACCTTGTACATAAGAATATTATGAATGAACAAACAAACAACTTATTAAGCATTGTTCATACTCAATATAGATTGATCACACCTCCAAAATCCATATATATGATATTTATGTATTATAAAACACTCTCTAATAGATAAGTCATCATGAATTTCGAAACAACATTAACACAAGCTCCATTATCCTTCTTGGGTCACTTACAATCCATGGTCAAACACATAGTAAACTTTGGAGCATAATATATTTGTATATACACAATTTCATATCTTTGAATTTATATTTCCAAATGTGTTTTTGGTCCTCTACAACTTCACTTTTTAAACCATTAGTAAATTCTACCTATATCAAAATATATTGCCAAAATATAGAGCACTGGTTTTTATTTGTTAAATTCAAATATTCAAATGCAAATGGTCAACGTTAAACCTCAATCACTTTGATCACATCTCATGTCCTTTTTTATTAGATTAATCATGCACCATTGATTTAATTGTAAGTTAATATACCATTACCTTTCATTACTCATTGTTAGATCTTATTCTTGACTATTTGACTTAATGCTCTCCATCGATCTCCTGTATGTAGCTTAATCTTTATTTGTGTTAAACATTGGACACATTAAACCATCTCAATCAATATGCACCATTTATATTTATTTGTAAAAATATATACACACCATTATATCTTTGAAGAGGCTTGGTTTTTATCTCTACTTTATGTTAAACTTCAAACACTTGTCCTCATCTTGCAGCCAACTAGCCAACTATTAATCTACTCACAAATGTTTTTCTACCACATAGCCAACTAAGCCAAAAAAAATTGGAAAGCCAAATTTTCACATGCATACATTTTTATGCACTTCATCACGTGATCTAAAATATATTGAAAATTAAATAGGCATAAAAATGAATAAACCCATATGATCAACTTTTCTTGAAACTGCCACATGTGTGAAATAAAAACCATCAAAATGACTACTCAACTTTTCTTATCACATTGTAAATTTGGCTAAGTATGGGAAAACACTATCAAACTACCTAGGAGTCCAACTTTTCACTTGCATATCTTATCTTTCACTCCATCACATAACCTAAAATTTAGCACATAAAAACTAGGTACAAATGTGATCACAACTATATGACCATGCCCCTTGAATCATCCACATGTGGAAATGGTGATATCATCAAACTACCTACTTAGATTTTATACCACTAAACCCAAAATGTCTATATGAAAACAATGATCAAACATATGAAATAAAATCATACACACAATCACTCAAATCATTATTGACTTCTAATAGGAAACCTTTCACATCCTTATATCATTGTAATCATCCTAGATTAAATCTAACCATTCCAAAACAAAATATCAACCAAGCATACTTCAAGCATACTAGGAAAAATACATTTAACACTTTGTCATTGTCACTTAAACTATCAAGGCATTTTATCCACTTGCTTGGATACCTCCACGACAACTCTATGACATCATTGACAACTCTCCAACATACTTGAACACCTTATTAATTTTTATGACTAACCATTATTCTTATTTATTTCATTCTTCCAAGCACTAGATTAAACATGTTAAGGCCTATTTCATCTCATATATCTCTTTTTGAATGTCCTCTTATTTTCCTACATCATTCCTTTTCTTCATTTGGTTATTTTCTATTTTAAGTCCTTCCATTTATTTTCAATTCTTATTATTATGCCTCAACTAATCTATCTACTTGGTATTTTTACACCTCCAACTCTTTTTCACCTTTTATTTCACTTCCAAGTCTATTTCATCTTGGATTCACTCATCTTAAACCTCATTGGGTTCCTCTTCTTACCTTCTTAAGCCTCAATGTGTTAAAAGAATGTAGAATTTTTTTAAATTTATATTTTATAAAATCAAATTCAAACTTATTCAATCTTATCTTTATTTATTTTTCACACTCTTTTTGAAAAAAATTGTTGTGTTCTGATACCAAACTAATGTAAGTATCTTATTTTACTAGGGCTTGTTTTGAGTAGAACTAGGCTTATACTAGCCTTCTTCCTTGATTGTGATTAACAAAAAAAAAATTATTATGTATTAAAAGTATTATTGAGATAATTTTATACTCCATTTAAATATTTAAAATTCAATTTAATTTATTTTTTCCTTTTTAGATTTTATTCTTTCAAACAATCACCAAATAATCCTTTTAGACTTTGACAACTAGACCTACGAACTGAGTTTCAATGATATTTTATCTTGTAACAGTATTTTAGATATAAAATAAATATGAACACATAAAAAATATTATATTATTGCTTCCTAAAAGTTTCAAGTTGTTTGGCTAAGTCATTTTTTTTAGTGGAGAATTTAGTGTCACAAATAGGGGTTTTTAAACCTTGTTTTAGGACTGCAAGTCTGATTTTTGACTATAACTCTCTCGACATATATCCAAAAAATATAAAAACATTTAAAATTATTCAAAAAACTTTCAAAAAATCTCTCTAAACAATTTAGGTAATTTTAATAATTGGTTTTTTAGATATTGAGGTTTTGTACTACTAAAATAGGGTTTTTGACCTTCTTTATAAGACTAGGCTTTTATTTTTACCTATATATTTATCTAATGTAATTTACCGACCTTGAAATAGAATTGTATGGGTAAAAAGTCCTATTAAACATTAATAAAAAATTTAATCTTATTTTAATCATTTATTTAAAAAGTTATACACCTTTTAGTCTTCATAAACCCTTCCAAAACCTTGACCTACAGGCTTGTTGACTATGTTTTATCACTATCTTCCTATATATAGATAAAAAATTATTGAAACCAATTTTAAAAACCTCATAAACATATCCATTCATCTATCATAAAATTTTAATAATATTTTAATGACTCATTTTCAAGTTATGATGGTTTTAATGCTCAAAAATATAGTGGGCTTATTGTTTTAATCTTTTTGGATTCATAAGAGAAACATACAAGTATTAAGGTTGTTTGAATACAATAAATTAATATTAATATTTTATCCATGTAATATAATATGTTGATAATATGTCTCATTTAGGCATGTGGAATAAATACATCAAGTACTAAGCAATTAAGGGATAAAAGAGAACATATCTTATTTGTTATTTTGTTCTAGATTGTGATAGTTATTAGGAATTATCACAAGACTACCATAAAGATCTTGAAATTTTTTGCTCTAAAATATAATTTTTCAATATATTGAATAGTTACATTAACTATGGAAATTAATTTCAATGCTTGTGTCCAATTCCAACATAAATGTTCAGTAAAGGATATGCACATGAATGGTTAAAAATTTATATCAAGCCTATTTTATGACTTGTATAACTATTTTACAACACTATATATGTTTTCTTGTGTGATATATCTATATAATAATAACAATACTCAATTTACTTTTATTTTACATCTTACAATTTTATAAAAAGGGGTTAGTAATGTGAGTCAAACTAGCCCTAGTAACCCCATTTTTGCTAAGTGTTACCTACATAGCCAATACTCCTAAGAGGGCCTTAGATTCACATGTATTTATCCATATAATGCATGTGTTTAGCAATTTTACAATTTGAATATATGTTATTTATCTTGGTAACCATTAATATAATGATGGAATATTATATTTGACCTTTTGAATGCTTCAAATATTTGATTTAGTGTTGTATTGTAATTTGATAGCTTGAAATAGATAATACTTTCTAATTAGAGATTTGCCTTATCAAATTTTTAGGTTAGTTAATTAGAATATATCCTTTTTTATATAATAACCTCTTAATTTTTAATTAAGACCTAGTGACACACTAAAATATGACAATAGGATGGGTAAAAAGGGCTAACAAAATGGTCACAAAGTGAAAGATATGGAAAAAAAATAAAAATATGATCTTGGATAGTTTCATTAAAGTTATACACTAACATTTATTATAATTTACAAGATGGATGAAAGTGTCCATGGTCCTAAAAACATATAAAAAATAGGCATAATCGGTAGTAATCATTGGCATACATTTCATGAAGATAAATAACTAAACACACAGTCCCAATGGGATGATAAATCAAGTGAAATAAGATGGAACTGAAGAGGTCTATGAGAGACCACATCACTATATGTATAATTCTTGTTGAAAATGAATATATATATAAGGAGACTATAAATATGTGTAATTTTACCAAAATAGGTGTCTACATTTTTCCCCATTTAATCTAGAAATAAATTAAAATTGGAATCACTATTATAAAAAAAGTAAAATTCATACCACAGTGTGGACAACACACCTTGTCTTTTCTTAAGTTTTTATTTAACCTTTCATTTAAACATTACATTGAACCAATAGTATTCCACAAAGTAAATAAATGTATATAATTTATATGTAAGCAATAATAAAAATTATCATAAATAAAGATCATGGATAGAATACACGTCTATATGTCATGTAGTAAATGGTTTTAGAGTGTTGGAAACTATAGAAGTAGATAGGGAGTTTGTAACCTTATCCATATTATAGCTAAGACTATGAGTGAGCCTATAAGTAGTCAAATGTGTTTAACGATGGTAGTGTTATACCTAGAGTATTTAGAGTTAGTAAATGATCTCACCCTCAAACCTAAATAGGAAGTAGTAAATGATCACACTGAAACATCAAAACAAGATTTTATGTGATCTAGGGTGACTTAGCTGGTCAAGATTTTTTTGAGTTGGTAAGTAGGTTTTATTGTAATTTACTGGTAATTTTAGATTTTAATTTTTTTCATTTTGTGTGTTATCTTGGGATTTTTGGTGGGATGGATTACATCTTCATCAACATCCTAGATGCTTGCATTGGTAAAATGATTTAAGTGTCTAGTGTTAGATGCCAATATCCAACATTCTTATCAAGTGTAGACATTATCGTCTAACACTTCTATTCTACATAGATGTTAGCATCAAACACTAATGTCATGTTATTTTTTGTATAATTAACTAATATTTATATATTTTTAATTTAAAATATAATTGATAATGATTTTTTATTGTTGATTTCTTAATTTCATAAGGATATACACATTCAAGAGTTTAAGAATGGGCATCATTATTCTACCTTAGTAGAGATAGGTCTAAATGTAGCCAATTAGGTCATTATTGATTAGGTGGGGTTAGGTCATATGGCCCTTTATGGATATATATATCATGTGATATCCACCTCATCATAGCCCTAGTTAAGAGGTGAAACCTAGATACATGTATGTTCTATCTTCTCATAGGTGAGATGATAGTCACTTTAGAGGATGTGTATCATATTTTTTAGATTTTTATTAGAGGAAAGTGAGTCTAGGTTATTGAAGATGGTAGCTAAGGTTCCATTCAACATTTCCATGTATATTTCAATGGTTAAATATATATTGATGTAGAGTTAAGGAGTATGATTTATTTTGATAATATTATTACAGGTGATGTTCCATGATTATAGAAGCTTATTTTCATCTTACTAGCATCATTTGTGGCTATAGAGGGCGGTACTATTAGTATTTCATATGAGATGCACTAAAATTTTGGCATATTGAGCATGATCACATTAGATATTCTTGGGGTCATGTTGTGTTATCCCACTTATACAGGGATATCTACTAGTTTCTATTAGAGAGTCATGGTGGAGGTATTGGAGATATGAATTTATAACATGTTTGGGCATATGAGCATATTATAGTGGGATGACTAGTTGGTTGTCCTCTACCTAAATGGGTTCAAACATATAAGTATATATAATAGTGTGTATTTACACATGGTAAAATTCACACCATCATATAATACCATATTAATTTAGATAGGTTGGATACATATCACATTGTATGAAATCCTTATAGGACTTTTTATAGATGTTCCAAGGATGGACATGAGTTGCAAAGGGTCCATATCAGTATGTGGGTAGCTAATAAGTCTCCTAGTGTTTATGATTTTCTTAATTATGAATATGTTTTAAAGTTATTTGGGATAGATCAAAGAGTTCCCTTAACACCCTATCCATGACATTATATGACATGAAGTGGTTAGAGGCTACATGATAGGCCAACACCTACAATTATAGATTTATCCATATATCCAACTAATGAGTGAGATATTGTGGTTCCCCTTTTTGTAGGATAGGATGAAGGATTTATCAATAGTTATATTTAGTGGTGGTCCATAGCCTGATGGCCACTAATTTTTCCTATTTTAGTTGTTTGCTAGGTGTCAGTCCTATTACAAAGGGAGGTGTAAGAGAGATAACTAGTGAGGTAGGCGATGGTGTTCCTATGAGACTAGTAATGATGGATGAGTTAGACATTAGGGGAAAATTTAAGTACCATAGTTTATTAAATTTTTAATTTTATTTTATTATAATAGTAGGGAAATTATTTATTTAATACTAATAGCTATCTGGTATCATTTCTCAAAAGTCTGTAGGTAATCAGGAGTAGGTGGTGATGGTGGATTAGGAGATACAACCCCTCACATATAGCATGTTGATGGATGTATCTAGATATGGTTTTAATTATATGTTTATTAACATTATAGGTTACCATACATGATTATTTAATCTTATTATGAAATTTGTGGTGATATACCATACTACAACCATTGAGCATGAGGAGCTACATACTGAGCTAGATAGGCATGACATCCCACAATGAAGTTCTAATGAGATTATGTAAACTTTGATATTTATGATATTTTTAAATGGGATAAAAATGATACAATGTCATATTTAGGTGAATTTTAAGAGAGATTATATGTGATATCATGTACATGTGGGCCTTAGTTAGATCTTCGTATATCTACATTGAGAGGTGTTGGATTCACAGATATTAATAGAGATCAGTACACACCTAGGGATATACCCCCAAAATATGATTTATGTGATTATTTATATAAAAAATATATTATTTTATATATGTGACATTTATCAGATGGTTTTATTTGGTTTCAAATAGATTTGCACTATTTAATTCCTTGTTGGTCATTATATAGTTTTTAATTACATTTATTTATGTGATGCATTTTAATATTTGGTAAATTGTGTAACAAGTATGTTCATTTTTTAAATGTTTGTATTATATTAGTATTAAATAAATTAACATATGTAATTAATTCTATATGTAAATAGGAAAGTGTGACTTTAATGGTCATGTGGTAATGGAATTGTTGATTGTGATTCTATAATTATCTCTAAAATATCTATAGAAATGTCTAGTGAATATGTATGTATATATTTAGGTACCCATATATATTATTTAGCTTTATCTTCTCCATATGTATCTTTATGAATAACCTAATTAACCAATGTTTCATTAGTAGGATCAATGTGGGAGAGATCAGTCATGTGTGAGAAAATAATAGTATAAGGAATTCTACTAGAGGTCATGTTTTGTGAAGGCTAATGTACCATGTGTTCCTCATAGGGATCACCATGAGATGTCTCAACATTTTTAGGTGAGCCTCTAGGATAAGTATGTGGAATATTTATATATATATATGTCTTTTTGAGTGTAAGATTTTGCTCAAGAGAAAAATAGTAATTATCTTGATGTCCATTAATACCAAGGTAACTACAATTTTTTTTATTGTTTTTCCTTATCAAATCATTGTGGTGGATAATGTGAATTATTCAGGATTTTGATAATTCATTTATCTAAAAAAATTCATAATATTTCATGTGGTCTATCTTGATACCAATAAAACTAAAAAATCTACCATTTGGTAGTGATATATGGTCCAATTATGGGAGATAATCTATAAGCATGTTCATTTCCTTTGTTCAATGCCTTTATTATTATTTTTTGTGACATATGTCGAGGTTTATGTATAATGTTTTTGAAGTGATTCAATATTTTTTATAACTTGTTTATTTGATTTGGAAACAAGATTTTTACCATATTTGGGTTTGAATGGAGAAATAGGAAATTTGGTTTGGGTATTCATTAGAGATCACACATATTTGTGCACATCCCAATATAGAATTTTGAATAAAGTAAAGGGATTATGTAATGCTCTTTCTCTATGGAAAAATAAGTCCTCTACTAAATATGAATTTTATTTATAAATCTAAGGGTGTGTGATTTAAGGAATACAAAACATTCATAAATTGAATAACATAATATTCTAAAGACTCATTTTATATTTGTTTCAATGTTTGAAAATGTTCCAATGGTAATATAGGTAAGGTATAATGATGAAAATTTGATAGAAATAGATATTTGAGTTGTTTAAAAGTTGATAATGAGCCATTTTTCAAAGTATAAAACCAATCAAGAGCCCCTTGGGTTAAACTACAATGAAGATATTTTGAGAGAAATATTCCATTTGGGGCCCAATGTTCAAAAAAGTGTATATACTATTATAAATGAGTAAAAGGATCCTTAGCCATTGAAGGAGGATAATTTAGGCTTAATTAACTTTGAACGATAAATATATTCAAACACATTCCTAGCTATAGGTTTCTATATTAATGTATTCTCCTCAAGAATATATTCATGAAAATGAATTTGTAATTTAAAAGTGTTTAGTTTTTGCAAATATTTGATGGTAGTCATAATAGATAACATGCCATAAGAAGAAGTTGAGGATTTTGCTAGTGATTGTAAACTACCATTTGTATGGAATATATAAATGATAAAATTTTATCATCTTCTAAAATAATAAGCCACAATATTTTATAATATTCATTAATGGAACACCCATGTATAAAAGTGTAGGTATATCTTGTTAAAAAACACAAAGGTTAATATTGTTATCATTTCAAGGTGATATATTTCATGGAATTTCATGACATACTATAAGACTAGGATAAATAATTTCACTTTTAAATACACTCTCCTTTTGAGAAGAAGATGAAACAAAGAAAGGGGAAGAAGCATTTGTTATTTTATCTACCACATCAAGGTATGGAAGAATCCCACCTTTAATTTCATTTTTACCTTCACATCTAAGAGAAATAGGTTTAAAGAATGCAATATAATTTTCTACTTGAGGTACATCATTGTTATGTGAGAAAGGAATATTGAAATAACTATCATTTACATCATAACCATCAAATATACTTGGGATTTTTATTGTGTACCTAAACAATGCATGTTTTTTCAATGTTTCCTTATGATTTTCAAATCCACTCTAATTTTTTCTTCAATCAAAAAAATGGGAGATATGCAACATGCATTTTTCTCGTCACAAATTAGAGGGAAAGAAGAATGTTGACTATTTGAATTTGAATCATGTAAAGAAGGATTGGGATTTTAAAAATTAGTATTATTTTGGGAAGGAAACACACACATAATTTCATCATGATTTTCATTATGAGAATAGAAGAGGAAAAATCATGTTCTTTAACATTTTCAACATTCAAAAGGGGAGAATCACACCCAATTTTTGAAGTAACTAAAGAGGTTATGGATGTATTATTTTGATTTACAACATTAATAGTGGTTTCATTTCACATATTAGTTGGTTCTTCATTATCATAAAATTAAGGAATAGGAGAGGTGTCATAACTAAGAGGCATTTCAACACATTCATAACCAAGAGTAGAAACATCATGATCATGACTTTGCTCATGTATACTTGTGTTTACATCATTGGTTTTTTTGTTATCATAATTTTAATAAAAAGAGTATTTGTCCTAGTTTATTTATTCTATAAGATATTATTATTTAATACATTTCTCAAGAGGTGGATTAAAGAAATGATCATATTTAAGATTTCATGCATAACCTTTTAGTAAGGACTCCATAAGGGATATAAGGTTTAAGATGAATACAAATCAAACAAACACTAGGGCCAAAAAAAAAATTAAACTAAGTAATAAATTAGAGAAATCGGATCTAAAAATAATATACAAGAATATTAAATGAACTTGAAAATAAGTTAAAACCCCTAATATGCAAACTAGGGTTTTGGTTCAAAAAATAGAGGATGCATTCACTAAATGTTTTAATGGTTTTATATTCATAAGATAAACATACAAGTAATAATTTTTTTTAAATATAATTAAGTATTATTCATATTTTAGAAATGTAAAAAAATATTTTGACAATATGTTTCATTTAGGCATGTGCAATAAATACACCAAGTACTAAGAAATTAAAATATAAAAGAGAACATATCTTATTTTTATTATATTTTGGAGAGTGGTAATGATTAGGAAGAATCATAGGACTGCCATAAAGATCTTGACCTTATTCATTCTATATTGTAACTATTTTTGTCTACTAGATAGTTGCGTCGACTAGGGACATTAACATCAATGCTTGTGTTTTATTTTCACGTAAGTGTCTAATCAAGGATATGTACAAGAATGGCTCCAAATTTATATCCACCCTAAAATTTGACCTTTATATTTTTTTTTCATCATTGAATGTGTCTTCATATGTGTTATATCTAGATAATAAGTATCCCTAGTTATTTTTCCTTATACATATTAAAACATGGAAAAAAGGGGTTAGTAACATGAGTTAAGATATCCCTAAAATCCCTATTTGTTTTAAGTATTACTTGCATAGCTAATACTCTTAGGAGGGCCTCAGACTTGAAATCAGTTCTCCCACATATGGATGTGTCAAATTATAAAAATATGACTATGTTATATTTCTCTTAGTAACCCTTGGTACAAGTGATGTAATAATATATTTAATATTTTTAATGATTTTGATATTTGATTTGGTGTTGTAGTACAATTTGATATCTTGGATTAAAAATTACTTTCTAATTAAAGATTTGCCTTATCAAATTATTATTTTAATTAATTAGAATATATAATTTTTATATATAGTAACATTTTAATTTTAAATTAGAACCTAGTTACATGTGAAAAGTATGAAAATAGGATGGTAAAGAGGGATTAAAAAAATGGTCACAAAGTGAAAGACACAAAAAAACATAAAATAATAGGAGCCTGTACAGCTATGCTAAAGTTTGACACTAACATAGACACTATTTTATAATATGGATGAAAGTGTCTAGAGGGATAAAAACATTTATAAAATATTTACAACAGGTACGGATCATTGGCATACACTGGATGAAGATAAATAAACATAACACATAGACCCAAACGGTAGGTAAATCAAGTGAAATGAGATGTAACTGAAGAGGTCCATGAGAGACCACATCATTAGATGTCTAATTATCAATGAAAATTTATATACATATAAGGATACTATAAATAGGCATACTTGTACCAAAATGGGTCTCTACACATGTGTATAAATCGCGAGCATTTAAAAATTTCTAATTTGAATATTAGATATACATTCTTTCAAATATTTCACCTAGAAAAGGTCTACCTCACTAATACCTACTCTTTCATAAAATTTTATGATATTAAAAATCTTAAAAACACAAATAAAATGTATTCTTTCTTATACTATAACCCTTAAGATTGTGTTTTTAGACCATAAAACTTCATAACCATCAATAAGACTGCTAAATAAGATTAAGGAACATCAAAAAATATCTAGTAAAATGTTCATAAAAAATCATAGCATTCCTTATTTTATTAATATACTCTTTAAACTAACATAAAAACCCTATAGAGTATCATCACTCTACATAACAACCTCTCCAAAACTTACAACTTTAGACTTTATCCTTTCTTTGTTAATTTTTCTCCTCCTCTAATGGTTCAAACATTATGAATTTTTTTCTATATGTATAATATTAGTTAATTTTTGTTTCATGATCGAAATACCTCTCAACAAACTTAATACTCATCCCATCATTCTTAATTTGGTCATTTTCTTACATTGCATAAACCTTGATTGGGTATATACAGGGTTTATGATGAATTAAGATTTTAGACATATTAAGAACACTTAATATGAATTATTTGGCCCATTTACCTGAATTATCATGTCCTTATATGAGATTAAAATAATATCAAACATTCTCACTTGACACTTAAAAATTCAAATATTAAAAATATAGCTTTGGAGGGAAACTAGAAAAATGACCAGAATGACCCATAATAAATGGTGATGAAGTATGACAAAGATTCAAATGCCCAAACATGGCGTTTTAAGTCTAATTAATATGTAGCAAATCAAAAATTTATCTATCAAACCAAACATTACCTTATAATTGATGATTCTTCTGCATCATTATCTCTAGGTTACCTCTCACTAACACTAAAAAAGAGCTAAAATCCTTCTTTGGTAAAATTAAATTTGTACAAAAGTTTATTTCTAGTTTGATTAAAAATTTTAAACCTATGAAAAAATGTTAAAACAAGAGGTAAAATTATAATGGAATATTAAATTAAAGAAGGCATTCTGACAAATCAAATATGCCATCATATAAGATCCTATGCCAATAAGCCCTTACTACATACAATATTTTTACCTCTACTCTTTTTATTTTGAGCATATCATAGTTATCATGTTAACCCAAAATTTTGATGGATAATAACACATTTTTGCTTTCATGCATTTGAACTTGAAGGATTTATAGATAAAGCATTATACCTTGGATAAGCATGCATACACCTTGGTAAAGGTTATGAATAAGTTTGGACACTACTTTATTAAAAATTAGGTGTATGCTATCATCCTAGACCCAAATATAAAGATAATGTTTGTTATAATGAGTTATGGGAATGCAAATTTTAATGGATGTCCAAGATATAAGAATATTACCTTGATATAAAACCTACTAAGGTGGTTCTAGGCCAAGGTATTACTTAATGATCATTAAAATTGACTTAATAATAATTGTGGTGTAATTAAACCAACCATAAATAGTCCATCAATACTAGTATAATCTAATTGTATTCTTTTCACTTTATGCAAATCCTCCTCTAGGACTAAACCAAAAGTCAAAATTAATACTTAGGCTCAATTCATCCCAATACATGTTGAAGAAATTAGTTCTCTATTAAAATAACTATGAAGGAATCTATCTTATATTTCTATTGGAATAGGAAGCTAAAGAATTCATGACTAGTTTTCATGAGAAATTAGGTAGTGGCCATCCTTCCATGAATGTAGCTACACATAAAATACTTTGAGTGAGATATTATTGGCCTTATATCTTTAATGACACCCATGATCATATTCATACCTACCATCACTATGACACCCTTTCCAAAATGGAAGTTCATTTAACAATGATTTTTAAACCAATGATATAAGATTGCCCTTTCACTCAATGGGGACATGAATTTTTTGGATTTGTCAACCTAAACTCATCATTTAGCCATATATTCATACTTATAGCCATTGATTATTACACAAGGTGGATAGAGGTATTGTAAATTTTAAATAGCATATCCAATGAGGTCATGAAATTCTTTGAAGAAAACATAACCACATGATTTGGTTTCCAATCTTCTCTAGTCTATGACAGCGAACATACATTTCAATCAGCCAATGTCACTGAATCTACCTATGAGAATGGAATTACCTTGAAATTATAATCCAACTACTACCTTTAATGAAATGGTTTGGAAAATTCAACCAATAATAACCTGATTGACTCAATAAATAAGTTTATATAAAAAAATCCTACGAACTATAATTCACTATTGAAATATGTTATTTTGGTTGACCACACTAGATATAAGCAATCTCACAAACATTTTCCTTTCCTAGTATTCTATGGTTTAGATCCTATTTCTATTATGACCCTCAAGTTGACTACATATAATTTCATCCAAGAATACATGTAGGAAACTAGAAAGACAAACTTAAGGTTATTCAAAATCATCCAATTGGAGGACTCACTAGAAGAGGCTATTTAAAAATTTCATAACTGTAAGGAAACTTTCAAAAGATGGTTTGAGAAAATGGAAAATGTCAAATAATTTTATATATCAGACCTACTCTTGTTATGATAATAATTAAATGAAAATAAGAGATATAGGAAAATCTTGATCCACTCTAGATTAGCCCATCTAAATTGCTAAGGCAAAATGCATTCAAATTGAAATACCTTGAAGAAAACAATATCCTATTGCCTGTGAGTGGATAGTTATGAAATCACTATTTATCAACTTTTCCTTTTAAATTAATCTTATAGTAGGCTTTTTGAAAATTATAGTGATGTATATATTAAATTATATTTTAGTTATTTTACTTTTGTTTCATTTTTATTTCTATTCTATTTTGGTTTTTTTTATTCATATTTTTTTGTTTATTTTGCTTGTGTTTGTTTTCTTTAGGTGTTTATCCCTCATTTTGAACTTCTAATCACTTGATAATATTTTATTAGTTTAAAGTTATTCCCATGATTTATAAGTATATAATCCATAAGGATAAATAGTCTAATCTAACCATCGGTGCTCATGTGGTTCAACATGATTACTTCAAAGTTGATAATGCACTAAAAATGTAGTCTTGGAGTTAGAAAATGAAAGGAGAGCTCCCATTATTAAATATGTGGTAATAAAATGAACCTCCCTTGAGAAAATAAAGGGAATAGGGTCACTTATTCATAATTTAGAAATTAAATTAATAAAATCTATGTTTTAACAAAGGTTATCACAACACTTAAAAGAAACATATTAATCAAGGAAAAATCATTGAGCAAGTAAAGGATCTTTTTGGTGACCATATATCTTCGAACCAATCCATCACCTTGTACACAATAGATTTCAAAACTCATGTATCAAACATAAAAATATTAGAATAAAGGAAGTATAAATTTCATGTAAAATGCTAAGTTTCTTCCTTAGAAAGCATCATTTGGGAAATCTCCATCATAAGATTTCTAGCCTAACTGGTAATGAAGCAAGGCCTAGAGTAGGACCAAAATAATCTATGTTATGGATATGGATGCTTGGTTGGAAGTATAGAAGTACCCAAGCTTATTTTTACTATCCAAATTATATGAATAATTACCTTTTAATAAATCTCTAAGTACCTACGATGTGTCCAAGCTTGCCTAGTAGATTCAAAGTAATAACAAAAAAGAATAAACTATGATGTACACAAAATGTCTCTTTAAAGGGGTCATATCCAAATAAGTTGTTTTCTGAAGTATAATTGAGAAATTTCCTTTTATAAAATTTTATTTAATGTACTTTTATTTGATTATTTCATAGTTCAATAATGGAGGCCCATGATCTAGATTCTAAACATTGGGGAAATGTTTTCCCTTCAAAGTTACCATTTTTTATGGCCAACATGACCCTTTTTACATAGAATAAATGGAGACCCTTCTAAAAAATCTCATTTCAAAATTTTATTAGAGCTCATATATCCTCAAACTTGGTCCTTAATTGTGTAAAACTTTAAACCCCTATTCTAGCATGACCAACTGAGTATTTCATGACATAAGTGGCAAGTGAATGGTTATCATGGAAATACTTATAGTATCATGTGTCTATAAAAATCCAACCCTTATGCATTTCAATATGAAGGTTATCCCATACTTAGAATATTCTATGCTAACTATTGTGTTTCATATAATTAAAATTATATAATATTTATGTCGATGATGCCACCATATAGACCTATTTGGAATTCCATAGACCTATGTTAGAAGATAGGTAAGTTTTTGATTTATTGTGTAGATCTTTTTTTGACTTCATCATTTTTAGAGTAAAAATTTACTATGTAATATATTAATGTTGTTAGTCTCATGGGGATGTTAGAGATGTTAGATCCCTAGGAGAGCCCAATGAGTGAAAATTTGTCATGTGGAACCTATCATAGTTTTTTATCTCCCAAGGGTGTTAGACATGTGAAAGCCCTAGGAAATCCTAATGAATGACAAGCTTCCACATGGAACCTGTTACAATTTTTAGTATCTCAAGGGTGTTAAAGATGTCAAATCTTTGGGAGAGTGATATTAGTGACAAGATAACACATGGAAGCTATCAAATTTGTCAATTTCCTAAGGGTTTCAGAGATGTTAGAGATGTGAGAGATCCCAGAGAGTGATAAGGTACCATGTGTAACCTATCTAAATTATCAGTCTCCTGATTCATTAGATATGTTATAGCATTATAAGATCCTAATGAGTGATAAGATTTCATGTTGAAAATGTCACACCATAGGACACAAAACGGCACTTCCATACATGATGGGAGAAAATGCCTAAGACATCCTAATTGATCAAAAAGTTAAGTATATTAAAAAACTAGGGTCTATCAAAAATCACCACATGTAAATTTTATACACTAAAAGGAAATATGGCTTAGAATAGATAAAAAAAAGGAAAAAAAAGACACTATCATATCGATAAGTCATAATATTTTTTAATTTGTACTTGAAAGGTCCATGTGGTTAACTCTAGTGCACAAAAGGGTAAGAGAGTGACATTGTATTTTCACCTAGTTGGCATGGCCTATAGAAATAATGCCCAACTAATATAAGGCATATGGCCTAATTACAAGATACTAAGATGCCATAGGGATAAAATAGGTGTGTAATTACCATGACATTGCATTAATCAAATTTTTTAATTGGTCTCTAATTAGATAACTTGTAATCATCCTCTCACTATCACCAAATCTAAATTAGGAGTACATTTTAGAAATACTAGTTAATGATAGAATAGGAAACACTAAAATGGATTGTTCCACCAACTCAAATTTTAATTCATGTAAGTTAAGATTCCAAAAACCATGTTTACATAGATATTTTTGGATGCCCATAAGTCCTAAAGTGATTTTATTTATCATTACCATTCCTAACTCATAAGTATCCTTCTTTTTAGTGTCCTCTTGAGATTTTAGTGCTTTCCTCAAGCTCAAAATTACATGTTAAGTAGATCCCACCTCTCAATCTTGGTTACATCATCTTAAAATCCCTATCCTTAACCTAAATATATAAATACCACCTTCTCATCATACTTGACTTGTTTTGAGCACTAAAATAAAGTGTTCAAGGTAATTGAAGATGTTCAGAAACTCACCTCAGATGATAATGAGGATGAGACCTAGTTTGTTGACAAGATTTATACCTTAGGGGAATTAGTATTGCATAAGGTAATTTATAAGCTATAAGTTTCCCCTATGTATATCTCTTATATAAGATATTTCATAACCCCATGCATGTGTATGATGCTACTTAAGACTTGATATACTCTACAGTGTCTCAAAACAAATTACAGACATCTTTGGGGTTGTTTTTATGTAGTAATACAATATCCATAAATACACCCTATTTTATAACTATAATATAACAGACACTTAGACTGAGATGCATCAAACATATGAGGTTCTCCAAGATTGGTCCATCCATTAAAAATAATGTACTATAATGTACACCAATGCATATCCCATTCATCTCTTCCTAGAAGGAGTTTACATTAGAATGATCTTGTTGAATCATTCAATTAGAGTAAATAATGTCTTACATGTGAACATCCTCTAGGTTTCTCTAATGAGCATCATCATTAAATGAAATGGGGTTCCAAAACTTGGAAGCCTCCTCAAATTCATCCTATTCAAGTGAGTTAATGAGGCCCAATGGGATGGTAACTTATATATGTTGAGTTATCTTGTGGATGCAATTTGTAACACACTTGCATTCAATCCTTTTATATTACTACCATATACCCCTTCTAGATCTATGGTTCATATGGTTTTATATAAACTATGCACACATTATTACATGAACTAGATATGAGACATAAATAAGATCATCCACCTCATGGTCTACATGGCCATTAACAAGAGGCCCATATCATGACTATAAGATGAAATAATGAATATGATCATAAGTATCTGAATGGTACTATAGACATCACACCATAATTGGAGTGGAGTGTACTCATAAATCATCTCTCCTCTTACCCTATCAAGTCCAAAACCACCTTATAGAGTAAAACTTTATCAATTATTTACCATACATTATTTAGTGAGACTAAAATCCCATAAGGTAATACCACACCTATCTAGCTGAGCAACCACAATAACTAGACTTTTATCAAGTTTCACCTTACAAGGAGGCTAAAACCCCCTACATGTTGAGCAACCATAATAACACCTATGAATATAGTATCTCATAAACATTTATTACCTTAAAATCTAATGGAGATATAAAGTATATCATCTCTCTTCAACTTTACACATTCAATGAATCTAAATCCACCTTCTGGGTCACCCTAGACCTCTTTACTCATCCTTAACCTAAAATATCACTATTATGACATCCAAAACATGACCCATAGGTCAAACACATAGTCCTTAATATTCTATACTCATCAACTCATTATTGGGCACTCTTCATCTCCTTCATTCCACAACTCTCACATACATACTCTTTATCCAAGAATACAAACCATCACATTTGGTTTCATTATTTATAGAACATTCATGATCATCACCATCTTGATCAGATTTTATACACTCCTTAGCCATTAAGGCTCCTCTTACATTGAGACAAAACACAATGCCATCCACATGGGTCATCCATAACACCCATGGGTCATCCTTAAGTACATACATCTATCAAATAAGCCCTTACATCCCTTATAGGTCTCATGGAGACCTATTCACCCATTTATCACTTCATCAAGAAAAAAACATCTGACCACATTCAATTAAATAGTTTCACTCTTCATGACACTTTTGACATTATCAAATGATCACATTCATATTTACTCACATTTACGTATCCTCAATTAACTCAAACAATGACCTTGTACATAAGAATACTATAAATGAAATAACAATCATCTTCTTAAGCATTGTTCATACTCAATATAGATTGATCACACATCTAAAATCCATATAGATGATATTTATGGAGTCTAAAACACTCTCCAATATCTAAGCCATCATGAAACATTGAAATAACATTAACACAAGCTGAATTATCCTTCTTAGGTCACTTATAGTCCATGGTCAAACACGTAATCAACTTTGGAGCATAATATATTTGTATATACATAATTTCATATCTAAAAATTTATATTTATAAATGTTTTTAGGGTCCTCTATAAGTTCAGTTTTTAAACCATGAGTAAATTCTACCTGTATCAAAAATGATAACCAAAATATAGAGCACTAGTTTTTTATTTATTAAATTTAAATATTCAAATTAAAATGGTCATAGTTAAACCTTGGTCACTTTGATCACATCTTGTGTCCTTTTTTATTATATTAATAATGCACCATTAAGGAACTCAACCATTACCTTACATCTCTCATTATTGGATATTAATCTTGACTATTTGACTTAATGTGCTCTATCGGTCTCTTGTATGTAGCTCAGTCTTTATCTTTGTTAAACATTAAACACATTGAAAACATCTCACTCAATACACACCATTTATCTCTATCTATACAAAAACTACTAACCATTAGATGTTAGAAGAGGCTTGATATTTATCTCTACTTTATGTTAAACTTCAAACACTTGTCCTCATCTCGCAATCAACTTGCCAACACTCACCAAATAATCCTTCCTATTAAGACTAGTTGGTTGCGAGATTAGGACAAGTGTTTGAAGTTTAACATAAAGTAGAGACAAAGATCAAGCCTCTTCCAAGATCTAATGGTGATTATATTTTTGTATATATAGAGAGCAGTGGTGTTTATTGAGTGAGATGTTTTCAATGTGTTTAATGTTTAATAAAGATAAAGACCAAACTACATATAGGAGATTGATAGAGTGCATTAATTCAAACACTTGTCCTCTTTAGACTTTATTCTTTCAATCAATCACTCAATAATCCTTTTATACTTTCACAACTAGACCTACAGACTAAGTTTCAATGATATTTTATCTTTTAAAATTACTTTAGATATAAAATAAATATCAACACATAAAAAATAGTATATAATTTATTCCTAAAAGTTTAAATTCAATTCGATAAGTCATTTTTTTAGTGGAGAATTTAGTGTTACAAATAGGGGTTTTTAGACCTTGATCTAGGACTATAATTTTGAGTTTTGACTATAACTCTCTCTACATATATACAAAAAATCTAAAAATATTTAAAAATATTCAAAAACATTTCAACAAACCTCTCTAAAAAATTTAGGTCATTTTCATAATTGGATTTTTAGATGTTGAGGTTTTTGTACTATAAAAATAGGGGTTTTGACCTTCTTTATAGGACTAGACTTTGATTTTTACCTATATATTTATCTAAGGAAATTTATAAACCTTTAAATCACCTTGTATGGGTAAAAAAAAATTATTAAGCATTTATCTTATTTTAATCATTTATTTAAAAATTTATGCACTTTTTAGTCTTCATAAACCCTAAAACCCTGACCTATAGGCTTGTTGACTATATTTTTTCACTATATTCCTATATATAGATAAAAACAATTGAAACCAATTTAGAAAACCTCATAAACATCTCCATTAAACTATCAAAAAAATTTAATAATATTTTAATGACTCATTTTCAAGTTATGATGCTTTTAACACTCAAAACTGTAGTAAGGTTATTGTTTTAATCTTTTTGGATTCATAAGAGAAACATACATATATTATAGTTGTTTGAATGTAATCAAGTACTATTCATATTTTATCCATGTAATATAATATGTTGATAATATGTCTCATTTAGGCATGTGGAATAAATAGATCAAGTACTAAGTAATTAAGGGATAAAAGAGAACAAATGTTATTTGTTATTTTGTTCTAGATTGTGGAAGTGATTAGGAATTATCACAAGACTACCATAAATATCTTGACCTTGTTTGTTATAAAATATAACTTTTTAATATATTGAATAGTTAAATTGACTAGGGAAATTAATTTCAACACTTGTGTCCAATTCTAACATAAATATCCAATAAAGGATATGTACATGAATGGTTAAAAATTTGTATCAAGCCTATTTTGTGACCTGTATAACTATTTTACAATAATAGATATGTATTCCTGTGTGATATATCTATATAATAATAATACCTAGTTTTATTTTACATCATACAATTTTATAAAAAGATGTTAGTAATGTGAGTCAAACTAGCCCTAGCAACCCCATTTTTGCTAAGTGTTGCCTACATAGCCAATACTCCTAAGAGGACCTTAGATTCACATGTTATCCATCCAATGCATGTGTTTATAAAAGTTGCCATTTTAATATATGTTATTTCTCTTATTAACCATTAATATAATGATGCAATAGTATATTTAACATTTTGAATGCTTCAAATATTTGATTCAGTGTTATAGTGTAATTTGATAGCTTGAAATAAATAATACTTTCTAATTATAAAGTTTCCTTGTCAAATTTTAGGTTAGTTAATTAGACTATATCCCTTTTTTATATAGATACCTCTTGATTTTTAATTAAAACCTAGTGACACACTAAAATATGACAATAGGATGGGCAAAAATGGCTAGCAAAATGGTCACAAAGTGAAAGATATGGAAAAAGATAAAAATATGATCCTAGATAGTTTCATCAAAGTTTGACAGTAACATTTATGGTAATTTATAGGATGGATGCAAGTTTCCATGGGCCTAAAAACTTATAAAAAATAGGCACAATAGGTAGTGATTATCGACATACATTTCACGAAGATAAACAAACATAACACATAGGCCCAATGGGAAAGTAAATCAAGTGAAATAAGATGGAACTAAAGAGATCTATGAGAGACCACATCACTAGATGTATAATTCTTAGTGAAAATTAATATACATACAAGGAGACTAGAAATATGTGTATTTGTACCAAAATAGGTGTCTACATTTTTCCCCATTTAATCTAGTAATGAATAAAAATTAGAATCACTAGTTTAAGAAAAAGAAAATTCATACCACAGTGTGGACAACACACCTTGTCTTTTCTTGAGTTTTTATTCAACCTTTAATTTGAACATTACCTAAAACCAATAACATTCTATAAAGTAAATCAATGTATATAATTTTTATGCAATCAATAATAACAATTATCATAAATGAAGATCATGGATATAATACACATGTGTATATGTCACATAGTAAATGGTTTTAGAGTGATGGAAGCTATAGAAGTAGATATGGGGCTTGAAACCTCATCCATATTATAGCCAAGACTATTAGTGAGCCTACAAGTGGTAAAATGTCTTTAACGATGGTGGTGTTATACCTAGAGTATTTAGAGTTGGTAAATGATCTCACCCTCAAACCTAAATAGGAAGTAGGAAATGATCACACTGGTAGCTGAAGAGGCACCTCCAAAGTAGTTTTTAAGTGGCTTGCCTCTAACCTCCTATTGATTTTATCTTGGTGGGACTTGGGAATTATGTTATACTTATTATGGGATATGGGATATTTTTGTATAATTATGTTTCAACCATTTTAGGCCTTGATGGCCTAATGTGGGAACCCCTGTTGTTAAAAGATAGGCCCCATTCCCCTTTTATATATGCTACTATGTAATATTTTGAAAGGGTGGAATACATTATTAAAAAAATAATTAAATTAATGAAAATTTTGTCTTTTTGCATAAATACATCTAGTTTTCATTCATTCTTCCATTTTTATTTATGTTTTAATGGATTGACACTAATTATAGAATATTTTAATTTGTGTTTTTTATAGATTTTATGCATTAATCAGGATAATCTTCTACCATTCTAATTAGGCTCTTATATTCTTTTAGTTTTATCTAAAGTTTGTAGGGAACTATATCTAGTTAACTAAAGTCATGTTGTAGTTCATTCATCAAATACATCCTAAAATCAAGCATTTACCTTTTCTCATCATTCTCCCTCTTTATGTTATTGAAGCCTGATCCATCATGAAAATTTGCATACAATGATACAATTATAGTTGGGCATGTTTTGTTTCCTTGAAACATTGGTGTTTCCATTTGTTCAAAAAGATCCCTTTTTTGCCTTACCTTAGCAAAACATTTATTTTTTTGTTAGTTTCAAATGATGTTCATCCCCATATTTATAAATTATTATGTGAAGTAAAGAAGGAATAATAGGAATATTTTTACTCATCAATTATTTTGGTATTATGCCTTCCTTTCTATTTTCCCTATCCTAGTGCATGCCTAAAAGTCAGAATAACAACTGGTGTTAGATGTGAAGTGGAGAAAATTAAGGATTAAAATTTTAATCTATATAAATTGGTTTATATAGAAGTATTAAAGTTTTGTGTGTTAGTGATAAAATTGGTAGTGAAACTCTAGCAGTAGCATTATATCTCTTGGATATCTATTCCAAGTAGGCTATTTAACGGAGCCCAATACCTATAACTCATGTCATAGATTGTCTCAGCACCAATCCTAAAATAAGAGGACAAAAGTACCCTAATTGTCACCTAAATATATTCTAGGAACTTAATCTCATAGGTGCTTACCTAGAGAAAAATTTGAGAGTGACAATAATATTTTGGATTCAAAATGGCTATGGTGTGATTTTTTATAGAGACTTGTAGTGACATGTATTTCAGGACCCATGATACCTTTTTATTTGAATATAATTTCAATCTCATTTGTGAATTTAGTGAGATTTATTATGATCCCATAATGATAAGTATTATATTTATGTAAGTGGCTTCCAATATTACATAGTATATAATGCCAGATGTCCCCTATATTTGAACATTAGTGTGGCCATAACACCATAGTAAGGTGTTTCCAATGTGATTGTTATAATTTTTTTTTTACATGTCACTAAGGGACCCCAAATGTAAGGGATTGAACCATACAAAATCCTAATGAAGAGGCTATCATATCATTATACTATATTTATATTTATGTGGCCTAAAAATAACATATCTAAATATAATAACATTTGATAATATTGTATTATTATCTATTGTATAAAAAAATTAGTACTAGCCTAGCTTTAATGTATTTTTATTCAACTTCATAAAAAGAGGCTATTGATGATGAATGAAGCATATCCTGGTCTATTTGTTTGGGTATTTTACCTTTAACTCATATATTCATAAGGTCACTTATCCAATTTCTTCTCATCCCTTAAATATTATCAAGGGAATTACTATTTCTTTTATTCTATCTATTTGTGTCCTTTATAGATAAGTCTATAACTTATCAGAAAGTCCCAACCTATAGACATGTATATGAAATGTATACCTCTCAAGGATTAATTTTTAGAGTTATTTTGGGTCATGTTTATCTTGGGTCTTCTTTTTGTATTTTTGAGTCTTACGGAATCAAATTTTATGTACCAATAGTTATCTTAATTTTGAAACAAAAAATAGAAAATAAAAATCTATTATAAGGCATCGAGGATGACACACTAGACTATCAAGAGCTATGAAAATATTACATGTTTCATCTATAGTATTTTATAAATCTAAATATCAAATTTATAAAGGTTGAATCAAAATTTTAATTATTGTACCAAGGTTAAAATAGGAGAAAGAATATCAAGAATTGCATTCATAATTTCACACATAAACATTGGTGGGAAAACCACATTCACATTTGATCCCTCTTCAGAGTCATGCAAATGTATCTAAACACATGGTTAATCAATAGGTATTTATTAAGCTTAGTCATAATTAATTACGATGACCTAACACCACCCTATTTGACATCGAATTAGTTTGTGTAGGTATTAGAATTTTTTATTTAAAGTATCTTTTTGTGATACTTAATATGTGAAAACATATTAATAGACTAAGTGAATATAGGTGCATGTGGTAAAAATTTTAGATTTTCATCATAGTCAACATAGACAAGTCCAAAGTCAATAGAGTAGACCAATTGACATTGTTTTCTAAGGATGTTGTACTTATCAAGGCACATGGGAAAATTCATTCACTAAATATAAATGATCATAGAAATATATTCATGTGTTCCATATTATTATATCATTTCTCATACTAACATAATTTCATAATCTAAGTTATTGTTTATTTTTCATAGTGTTTTTGAAAACTAAGATATTATTATATGCAACAAGTTGTAATTAAAATTATTAGTAAATTATATATTTTTAACATTATGATTTGTTTAATAATTTCCTACCTATTAGGTTCACATTAAAAAAATATAAAACATAACGATGAACCTATTTTTCTTGAACATTTTATTTTTGATTTTAGGTTTTTAGCTAAATTTGTAGTTCCTAGACACTATATAAAAATTTGATCATTATTTATTATATTTTATTAAGTGTTGATCTAGGATTTTACTTTAACCTATGGGTTTAAAATTAAACTCCTAATTTCTATTAACAAAAATACTTTCTTATATTAGATTTCAATTTATTTTTATTTATTTGTAGGATTATGTTATGATAGTTATAAAATTCATAGGAGTTGTCATTTTGGGCAAAGAGGTCATTATTTTAAATTAAGTTTTAGTGTGAAGAGTATTGATCCAATACTCAAGACATTAAATAATACTATATATAGACTTTAGTTTCCATGTACCTCATATTAAATTATAAACACATCAATTTTTTCGTACTAGAAGAAGCCTCTTAGTTTTTTTATTTTTGGAGTGCACCAGTAAGTAGTTATCCCAAAGAATTTAATCTCAAAGAACCTAAAACATGGGATAATTTATACTTGGGATGCTGGAATATTCCATATTCAATTCCCATGTGAGGCTTGTTCACTATTTATGACTAAGATCACTATATTTGAGATTCTACAAATCAAACATAACTTGCCTAGTTAAACAAATTGATACCCTTTTTTCTTTGGTTTGATTGATTGATTATTAGTAGTAGGATTTTTTTTTTCAAATTCACTTTATTTGGGTTTTAAAAAAATAAAATGGATGCTAAATATGAAAACCTTAATGGTTATCATCATGTGGATTTCCTCCTCTCTAATAATGATATACCTTATGCTTATGATAAATAATGGATTAATGATAACTTGTAAAACTACTAATCTTAAATTATATCATTGAGGAGTATGATCATGATAGATATTATTATATTACGAGTATGAATATCCTTATAAAAATAAATAGGAGTGGTACAATAGTGAATATTATATCAAAGACAAAAATGAGCACACTAATTAAAATTTTAAAAAACCAAATTCCTTTATTCCTCCCTTGTATTCATTTTCATAAATCATAAAAAAATAACATACTAATAATTAATATTTTCTTTCCATTAATCTATCATGAGGATACAAATGATAAGAATAAACTTTACCTATTAAATTTTCTACTACACTACACCATATTCACCAATATAAACTTAAAAATTATAACACTTGCATGGAAATGGAAAATAATATAAATGAGTGTGTTATTCCCTCTCTTTATCTAGAAAGGGTAAGTTATGTCAATGCATATGATATTCCCCATTATCCTTTAGACATGTATAATGATATACAAGTTTATGATAATATTTATCCTCCCTTGGAAATTACAAATAATATTGTAACATATCATGATGGTTTTTTCATTTCTCTTGAAACACCAAATGATGCAAATGAATTTGATGTATTGTATTATATACAAGGAAAAAGGTGATAACTTTGATTTATATTTAGAAAGTGGTGATAATTTAATATTATGAAATTATTATGAATTAACTCATACTATATCCATTTAATGTGATTCTCATGATACCATCAATTGTGATGACTCTCATTCTTATCTTAAGAAAAATAGTGAAAAACAATGTGATGTTGTTACTTACATATAAACTAAATGTGATAAGATATGTATTGATTCTAAAATATGCACTGAATTTATCTCTAAATACAATCCTAATCCATAAAATGATATTATTAATTGTATTTTCATACCAATGTTTAAATTATATTATCAATTACAACCCATTATTGGGCCTTTCCAAGCCACTAACATCTCTCCTAGTCATATTTTATCCATGATTAATGTTACTGGGGATCTCCAAATTAAAATACTTGATCTCACTTTGAAAACTATATCATGTTTTACTAATTACACCGATAGGTGTTCCCTACATTGGCATCTGGGGGGGCTGAGAGGGTGTACTGATGTGAGTGGGTTGGCAATTAATTATTTGAAAGATGATATAATTAAATAAATTATAAAATAAAATTTAATCAACAAGATAGCATGAATAAATTAAAAATAAAGCAACTAACATATAAAAAAATCTATAAATACAAATAAATTCAAACCAAAAAATAAAACACAAAGAAATTCATAAAATAATGAAGAAGAAAAGAGCAGAGCAGAGCACTAAATCTGTTTGAAAATTAAAAATATATATAGTAGCATAGAACAATGATATCACATTTATTTATTTTAATTCTTAATATATTAATTTTTTTCTAACCATAACGTAAGATATGCATAGATTTATTAAAATATCTGAAGCCTTAAATAAATTCATTATGTTGCATCTCTCTTACTATAAAAATCTTCATTGAACAATCCTAAACCCTCAAAAAAATTCATAGCTACATTAATTGGTGTGGTGGCTTAGTTTATAGCTCTGTGGGAATAGTTGTAGTGCACTTTCCCAAACAATTTTAAAAAAAAAAAAAACTTAATATTATATATACCTAGTGTGTATGCATAATATTACAATATCTAAGATTTATAGGTCCCAATGATATAAATATTTTAGGTCCCAAAATCTTAATATTAAACTTATATTATGATATGTTTTTTTTATTTCATTACACTTATCAAGACATCCTAAAATATAAACTAAGTTTTATGACTATATGTGAAGAAAATGTAATGTGATATATTTATTTCATATTGCATATTTATAGTATAAGTTTAATTGATAGAGTAGTATATTACGATTTATATTCTAGGACATTAATTGATATATAATTTACAATATATCTTAAACTTTTAAATCTAAGATATCATAAATGAAATATGAAATATCTAAGATAACTTATTTTGAATCTTATGGCAATATTATGATGCATCTATGTGAAATCTTATTTTAGTTTTGTTTTTTAAATATTTAATTAATGTTATATTAAGGTTATGATTTTTACATCATTTTAAGATTAATTATATATATAAATTAATAAGAATGTTATTATAATAATTATTTAATAAATATGTAGGGAATATGGCTCGACAAAAAATGTAATTTGAAAATGAATAACAGAAAAAATAATATGAAGAATAAAAGTGAGATCATTGAAGAGAATACTCTTGAGAATACCAAAGATGAAAATAATAATTACTAATGATATATGAGGATATAATAAATAAAAATGAATATGAAAGACAATTATTCAAAAAACATAGAACTGAATTGCCAATCAAAGAGCTATAATGACAAATGAGAGAACATGTAGAATATATGATAGCACATCATGCATGAACTTCTCAAAAAGACCAAGCTATATTATTAAGAATAATACAAACATCAATGCATGTAGATAAAATGACTGATGTAGAAAGATAATTACTAAAATAACAAAATTGAGATAGACTTCAAAGAAATTGTCTTGCAAATAATAATGTTGATGTGGATGGTAATGATGAAATTTCAATGGAGAGAGAAGCAAAACATATGATGGAATTTGTTGAAATCCCTATTCGTTAAAGTGAAATTGGAATAGAGTGTGTACCAAAACCCCCATGATAAATATTGATAAAGCCATTGGAATTCAATTTTGATAATATTGATGATGATATACAAAGGCCTATAAAGAATCAAATAGAAGCAACCACTGTCAAAAGAAATATGAAAAATAATTTTAAAATTAGTGAATAGACATAGCCAAGTGAAATGAAAGGATCCTAGGGAAATTGAGAACAAACAAATATTAATGTAACCAAAAATGTTGGCATATATTTCAAGACTATAGAGTTATTGTTTTGATGTGAGTTAGATAAACTTGTTTTGCCACATATGTGTTATATTTGTCAAAAGAGTTACATTGGTATGATTATTTATCAAGCTCCAAAAGGTCCTATGGTTTTTTATGTTTGGATGGATCACCAAATATGGACACCTTAGATTGGGAAAATAAATATCAAATTGACTTTGACAAAACATATTGTGATGTAATCATACATGCATGGAATCCTCGAGGAGATGTACTTCAAAGAAAAATACAAGTATTAACTAATTAACAAATTTACTTATGTTATATAAAAATGAAACTATTATAAAACTATAAATGAATATAATTTCATGTGGGATATAGGGAGGACATAATTTGAGTTCTCATCCATGTTTGAGGAACACAATAAACATTAATCAAATAGATCCAAAATAGGACTATGAAAAATTGATTAATTGTGTGGATCATCATACCATGTGTAAATATGGAGCTTGCCTATGAAAAAAAGAGGAAGAAAGATTTGTAGGCTAAAATAATTATCTTAAAAGTAATAAGCATTAGTGTAAAAATATGTATTAAGTGTTTTTTTATATGAATAAAAACACAAAATTTTAGTTTATGTAGGTACAATGCACCTTGGCCTTTTCATCTTGATGGATCAAAACTATGTGTAGATCTACAAAAAAGAGAAAAAATATGAGCCAAAAAGAAATGATGATCATGTGAATACTCATAATCATCATGTGTTACAACAGTGTCATGCAAATTTAGATTGGAAATTGGTACTATAAACACATGTCATTGTGAACTACATTGCAAAGTATGCTGCAAAAGCAAAGAGAAATTTATAAAAATATCAACAAATATTGATGCAACTTGCAAATGTTGAAAACCCATAAGATCATGTTACACAAGTATATAGATAGTTTATAAGTAAAATAATTTTTAAAAGAGATATAGGTGTAATGGAAACATATCTCATGTTGCTAGAAATTCCTTTGATGGAGTGTAGTAGGGTATTTGTATCATTGAATGTTGGGTGTAAAGTATTTAAACTAGTATTAAAACCAGTATTAAAAGAGGATGGAGAAACTAAAAAATGGAAAGTCAATTGATAAACCTAGCTCAATGGATCATTTACCACTCATTGAGGCTATAAGATATTGGATATGTAGTCCTATAATTAAAAAAGGAGAAAAATGAAAACCAATAAAAACATGTGCTATTGTAAAGGTATATCCTAGGTTTTATAACATCCAAAAACAAGATGGTAAAAAATTTGTATATTTATGTTGGTCAAATTTACTATTGTGTAAACCTTCTATCATATTGAGATTGACATTGGCCAAGATGAGGAGAAAGTAAAATATAATTGGGGTGAATTTCAATATAAGCCTTTTCATATAGAGCAAAGGATTGAAATAAACAATGACATTAAAAAAGAAATAGAGGATGAAGATGATGGCATTATCCAACAAAATACAAATAAACATGAGTGGGATTTCATATTAGGCCTACATCAAAAACAATATGTACATGTTTTTGAGATTGATATGATGGGTCGAAGAGATAGTTCTAGATAGACAATTTGGGATTCAAATTAACTAGGTGAAGAAAAAAAGAATATATATCTTAAATTTTTAAGCATGTATAAAAAACATCTTACTTTATATGGATGAAATGGAGTTTAATTATTGTTATGAAACCCTGAGTGAGAAACAAAAATTATCATTTGATATAATTATAATACATTATAATTAAGGACAAAATACATCTCCATTGCATTTGATAATCCAAGGAACACCAGGAATAGGGAAATCACATATGATTGGAGGTTTTAAATTGGAACTTTTAGATTTATCACAACCATAACATTTCCCCCTTCTAGTACTTGATCCAATAGGAGTTACCACATTTAACATTGGTGCATCAGTAATACATAAAACCTTGAAACTTCCTATTTCATATTTTGAAAAACTAGAAAGAATTAGGTTAAAAACCTTTCAATAATAAATTAAACATGTTATATATATGTTTATTGATGAGATGATCTTTATAGGTAAAAATAGGCTTGAAATATAGATTCTTGACTCTGACAAGAATTTTAAAAAAATGTTCATATGTGCTTTGGTGGAAGGTCAATGATTTTTGCTAGGGATTTGGGATAGTTGCCTCCAATAATGGATAGATGTCTATATGAAAGTACAAGACAAGTAAAATTATTATGGGAAATTTTTTAACTATTGTTACACTCAAAAAAAAATTTAGATAACAGGGTCAAACCATTAATGACTAGAATAGATGCTTCACTTGAAACAACTGAAAAGGAGGATTTTAATGAACACATGCATTTATTTGTAACAAATGAGAATGTGCATCAACATAATAAGAGAAAATTGTATGCATTGAGTCAACAAAGACACAATTGATATATGACCTATATAAAGATAGGGTTTGACATTTATAGTAATATCATATATAAATTCATCACATAGATTAAGAATTTCACTACCTTTCACATATGACAAGCTTGAGAAATTGAATAATGAAAAAGGGATACATAAAATAAAAGAGGATGAAGAAATACATTAATTTTTAAAGGATATCATGTACATAGATGTAATTTCTTAAACTTATTAATATTATACTTCTTATATATATCATATATGTGTTAATCTTTATCTCTAATTTTAATGTCAAATGTATATGGTTTTAATTTCATAAAATTATTTTTATATTTCATATATGTCATATATGTATAGTTTTGATCTCCATCTCTATATATATATTTATATATCAAAATTTATGTTTCTCTCTATTTTTAATGTTAATAATTAATTAAATATTTATATTAAATATGTTTTTATTAAAAAAAATATAATCTTATATGGAATCGAATTCTACTAGCATGCATATCTTATATATATATATATATATATATATATATATATATATATATATATATATATATATATAATACACTAATAGATATCATTCTTGAGGTACTCACAATTCAAAATGATATAGGTGCCTCAAGAATGATATCTATCAGTGTATTTTACATATATTTATCTAAGATATGTATGGTAGTACTAAATATAATGTTATTTTAGGACAAACCCTTACAGAAGCTATATGTGAATATATGTATCTAAAGGGTTTTTTATGCATATAATCACATTGTTTGATTGTCATTAAAAAACTTGTATTAGTATAACTAAATATCCACTATATTTTTGAGAATGGGGTAATGATTGATAAACTAATAAAATATTTTCATTTAAATCTAAAAAGAGATGTTGCATATTGGTTTTATAGCCTATTTAATGATTCTTACCCACTTTCAAGATATTATGAGATGTGATCTTATTATCTTGTCATAAACACATGGTGCCTAATTTGACATTGGAAAATATAAAAGGTTTGAAACAAGACCATGATGAGCTATTTAATATTACATTTTATGATTTAATACTATTTTTTATTATATAACTTATGAATTGTCAACATTAGAAAATTAAGATATCTTTATTAAGGGTTTTTTTGCTACACTCAAAGGAATAACCATGCCCAAGTTGTATAATTATATTGAGAATTTAAACATGGTCATGTCCAAATATGTATGTGGAATTAATGTTTCAACACATAATACTAATAACACAAATAAATTGGGATAATTTTCACACAAGAAGGATGTTACCAATAAAATGATGGATTTAGATTCATATTATAAAGAAGAGTTTAATTAATGTTTCTAATTATATGGATGAATCAAAGAAAATAATTATAATCAACGAATAAAAAATCAAGGTCCTCAATAAATGGTAAATTATTAGTTTACAAAGCACCACTAATGTTAATAATCTACTTTCAATAAGAGGAAACATCTTAATTTGGATAGTTTTAGAGATAGAGCTCATGATATTCTATAGACATTTTTGAATAAAAAATTAATCATTATCCCTCCTAATTAATATAATCTTCTTCATTGTATAGAGTACATAAAATGTAAACCATTTTAAACTTATCATGGTATTAATAGTCATTGAGATAATTATTATTCTACAATGCAAGAAAATATTTCACAAATAACAAATTAAGGGAGTATTAAATTTGGGAAAGTGGAAAATAAGAAAACAAAGTCCATTTCTTCATATTGTCCTAAATCTTATTATATGAAGACTAAGATATCCTAGAATATGATTAAGGAACCAATGGTCATTCAAGATATTAATAACATACATAGAGAATATATTTTTGTATTTAAGATTCAATGACATAATACATGCACAATAAACTTGTTTAATATTTTGTATACAATGAGCAATATTTTCCATATACATGAGAGTATGATATGGGACATATTATTTTACTAACGACTTTAGGAATAAATATAATGAATACACTATTAGTTGTATAAAATAATATTTCATAAGTATAGACATATATATCTTACTTGGCCAACATATCTATCTTACTTGCCCAATATGCCATTCTGATAACCATTTCTCTATATGAAATCCTTCAAATTATTGCATTGACTAAAAAAATATTCCAAAATTCCATAATTTATTCATATTTTTCCCTAATAATTAGATACTTCAATGTCAATCTAGTCTCAAAAGCCTTTGTCCATTCCAGACAAATGCACACTAGGTAGACATGGACACACTATGCACCTATCCACTAGTACAAACTTGTTTACAATATTCAAATAGATATTTTTTTAAATGACATGATTATTAATGGATTTAATACATGTGAAAATTAGCTGGTTATCATAAATAATTCAAATATTTTTATATAAAATCACAGCAATTGTCTCACCTAAAACCCCCAATTACTCTACCTAGTACTCTTTTATAAAGGCAAGTTCAAAATCATCTATCTATTTAATAAAGACTTCTACTACATTTCTATTGTATAAATAGTCATTGGTCAAGTTAATAATGTTTTTTTGTAGTTTGAGTCCATATTTTTCCAAGAATTATAATCAAAATTTATAGTGAATTTTATGTGATCCTCCTAAAAGGGAGAACTACTTTGTCCTAAGATTCATTCATATTATGTAGGCATAACTCATTCAAAAAGGGGTTTTCTAAGGATATATTAATCATATATAAATTCCACACTTTTATACCCATATGAATTTCATATTATTTGTGTCTTTTTGTAGGATAGGGTTTTAATTTTGTAGGTGATCCTATGTATATATGAATATCCCATGCTAACCTATGCACTTGACTCCCTAAGGTCAGGTCAATGTAGTCAATATAATGAAATGGATATGGATTAAATTGATTATTAGGTAGAATGGGATTAAGAATTAATGGTGGAAATGACTTCGTGTGATGTAATAAAAATGCCTCAACAACAACATGGTGCTCGTTAAGAGTGTCAAGCTATGCCAAAATAAAGCTTCAAGTCCTTCAATTTCTAATATCATAAGAAGGTGAAACTCCTAATTGATTTTAGGGATAGTGAAATGGGAGAAATTTGGATATACCACATGATTAATATGGTCAAAATGTTTGGATTGACTATGCCTACTTAATTTCATACATGAGATATGAATGATATGAATGAGGCTAGACTCAATGATGAAGAAGGGGGAATGGAGATGAAACTAAGGACAAATGATGTTGATTGGGTCAACCATATGTAAGGGATGGAAAAATATAATTATATTTTGGATGAATTATTGTTCATTCAGATAATTCAAGGGGTCAATAATAAAATGAGGAATTGAGGTGGAACAAAAAACCTTGTGTCTTATCTCACTATCAATATCATTTTAAATGAATGTTCTAGATTTGGTGCTCTAACTCTAAGGATTAAAACCTCTCAAAAAAGAGATATTATCTCAAAAATGATCATACAAATGATGTTATGAAAAAATCCAAGGTATAAGTATATGTGATTGTTTAGACAATGGCTTGTTGTGTGTGCTTTTTGTGATGCTTGAAGCAAAACTTGTTGTAGGGTGTTTGCATAAATAGTTAACTCTTGGATGAAGTGTGTATTCTTTGATGTGTTATAAATTATTATAATTAGATATAGGTGATTGTGGGTGTTGACAAATCTTATTGACACCATTTTTTTGAGATTTTGTTGTTTTTGGCTTGTTTTGGGGTTTTCTTGAGTTTATGGAAGTAAAATGTTTGCTTGCTGAAACTAAAATGATAAAATTAAATAAATGAAAAAGATAAAAGTAAATGAAAAAAAAACTTATTTTTATATTTTTAAAATAATTCATGATGTATGCAAAGGGAAGAGGAAGAAACCTATACTTTTATGTAAAGTGTTGATTTTTCCTAACTTTGTCTAGATGCAAACTAGGTGGTGATGTGTTGTGGTTTTTGTTTCATTTATGTGGAATAAATTGAACATGAAAATTATGTATTATAAATGTGAAAACAATGTAAAATAAAATATAATCTAAAATTAAAATATCACAACATATTTTTTTAGTTTTCTTGTCTATAATCAAGTTAATCAATCCTTTCAACTTTCCTAGTTTGTTGTAAACAAGATTTCCAAATGATTTACAAAAGATAAGAATTAAAAATTTTGATTTTTTACCATTTTCAAGAGGAAACAATAATAATTTTAAGTTATCAAAATAAATAAAATCATAAGTATACTTTCTCCATTTGTGTACCTATGATTTTTAAAACTCTTATGGTTGTCTAATTGGTTGTTCTAAATGCAAGAGAACTTGATTTGACTTTGTAAATGAAACGTTATGTTAATTGGGAATGTTTTGAAAATTTATTAATATATTACTATGTATTTTTTATATAATGATTTTATAATGAGGAAAAAATAAATCTATTGGAATATAAGCACAATCAAAACTAACTTCTTTTTTTTTCATTTTTTGTAGCGAAGACAATGAAAGGAAATAAACTTATCTCCCTATAAAATTTGATTTTTTATGAATGATGAAATTAATATAATACAAAAATAACTACACTGATCTAATATAACAAAAAAAAGTAACAATTGAAAATAGATAAATGAAAAACTCCAACTTGACTAAGGTATAGATCAACTAGAATGCATGTTGTATGATTATGAAAGAATACTCAGTTTGCTAGCTAATTTTATCTTTATGTGAATTTTGGTAACTATATAACTAGAGGATGAGCAAACTATAAAACAAATGTGAAGGAGAGGATACACAACAAAAAATGAAGAGTATATAAATTGAGTCTAACTAATGCTCATATTTGTAAATATTGAGTTGTTGGACCAATAACTTTCTTCAACTATGGTAATGTATTTAAAAACAAATTATAGATGTTACACCTTCATGAAATTATATCATGACTGTGCTTACAAAATATTTTGAATAACAATTTTTAATGGCAATTTTAGACCTAGAATCTGGCCAAAATGGTCTTTTTATATAAAGAGTTGGGAGCCTATATGAGGGAGTTTAACTACATTTAATTGGGATTCAAACTTGGGAAGAACTCCAAATGATTGAAAATAAAATATGGAATGAGTTGGGCCTGATTGGAGGTAAACTGAGGATGGAGTGAACAAGAAAAGTGAAAAAAAGCATGTAAAACATGCTAAAATCTAATTTTTAGGAAATACTTTTGGAAGATAAATACAAGGGGATAGAAGCATCACTTTATGTAGGGACAATTAGAAAACTACCACTTTTATTGACATAACCACCACCTAAATTTTTACAACCACCCTATTTTAATATTAATCTACCTCTTTAATACATAATTTCCACCTAAATTATTAAGCCACTATGGTAATTGTGTAATGTGAAGGGCAGTTTTGTAAAGGAGGGGTAGTATTTTCACATAGAGTGGTGGTTTTGTCTTGCATGGGAAGTTTTCAAAACACGCTGACATAAGTTATAAAACTCAAAAAAAGGATAATGAGAGGGTTCAATGAATGATTAGGAAAGTAAAATATGTAAAAGGAGTTAAAGAGTTACTTGTGGAGCACAAAACAAGAAACCATTTTATCATCATCAAATTTGTATAGGCAGTGTCATAGAGTATGAAATATGGGTGAATACATATTAACCTTTAGGAGGGTGCCTTGTCATGAGTTGAAAAGGTGTATTCTTAAAAAAAGGCATGTGGAAAATAAATAAGAGGTTAGGAATACTTGTCTTACTTACCTAAGTGGTGGAAAAAAGGTAGATAGGACTTCATGTAACCTACACGAAGAGAATGAGAATCAAGTGAAATGTATTAAAAAAGTATAAAGTAAAATATGTAATAAAATGTGTAAAATATTATGTACCATATGTATGGTTAAGATAATATTACCTAAATTACCCCATTGGGGGAATGAATCTCGTGCCAAGTCATCATGTACCTACAAAACTGTAAAATGTCCTACTAGAGAACTAGAAGAATTATTATATTGTTATCTTTGAAACATAAATCATAAGAATATAGTATGTAACGTTAATAATTTAAGTGAAATAAAGAAACATGCCTAATTTTTAAATTTTATAAGTTAAAACATCTAGTTTGTGGGTTAATATATTTGAAAACTTACTAAAAACTAACTCATTTGTGCATTTATCTATTTCAAATTTCAGAGCTCTGAATCACGTGTGACCATTTCAAGTGTAGAAGTAATCAATGGGAAGAGGATAATGAGGGGATGGAAACTATACTAATGGGAGGAACTATTGGGTAGGACCAGGTAGTTTTTTTTATTCTTTTATATTTTTTCCCAAATTTGAAAATTTACTTAAAACTCTAATAAAATGCAATGGAATTTGGATTTTTTAGTTTTGAAATAATTTTAGAGTGAGGGGATTAAACTGTGTGTGTGTGTGTGTGTGTGTGTGTGTGTGTATTTGGATCTTTTAGTTTTGA
>JARHVA010001400.1:0-17500 GCA_037957365.1 Torreya grandis | reverse complement strand
AGCAAATAGAAAGAATTCTTTCTAGAAAGTAAAAGTAATTGTAATAGGGAACAATAACTAGAAGAATGAGGTGTAGCACAAAGTATCCACATTAACTACCAAAGAATGAAATACAAAGGACAATGGGGGCACAAAGTCATCCCAAGATCCTTTACACAAAAAAATTGAAAATACACACACTAAAGACAATTGTGGTAGCTCAAAGTCTTCACACAGTTGGCTTCAGGACACCTTCCTAATTACTTCCACTAGTTCTACTTATTTAATTAAATGGACAAGAATGCATTCAGGAAATAGACATAAGAACAATTTATTCAATAACACAAGCTATTCTAGCACAAAGTCTGAAAGGTCACTTGCTTTCTCATTCAAATAAATAAATATGATTAAAAATCTAAGCTCAAAGTCTCGGTAATCACCTTTCAATTTGGGTAGAGTTTTGCTTCTGTATCTGAGAGATCTCTGCTGCATAAAATAAGATATTATAATATATAGTGCTCCAAGAAAGACTTGGGTGCTTTATTTCACAAAATGGCCCATCCTACATTCAATGCCTTGAATGCATTTTTAGTTCTATTAAAGGGGACATGCTCGAACAAGCCATCAACCTTGACTTTGGTGTATAGAAACATCTCAAACGTCTTCTCCTGGGTTTGGGTCATCTAGTCTACCTCCAGATATGTACATGGCTATCCACTCACTTTATTCAAAGGGAGAAAAATAGGCCATGTCTTTTAATGTTTATGCACTTAGATGTCTACTTGGTGGACTATTCCACCTACTGGAATAACTCCCCTATAGATATTTCAATATCTCTTGTAGCTTTCCCTCTTCCCTATTACAATTTGAGCTCTCAAACTATCTTCTTACCTTTAGTAGGCTCTTTCGGCTTCTTCTTCAGCTGGTCACTTTGTTTTTTAGGTTCTATGCCATATTTGAAAATAAATGGGCATTTCATTACCTTGAATTTGATGTCCATGGGAACGTCACTGGTTATTGGTCACTTAAACCACATTAAACCTTAAACCTTTGAACCATGAGATTTCATTGGTTAAATGGTTCATTGGTTCAAGCAGTCCTATCAACTCCTTGATTTAGTCACTTCTTTAGTTCAATCACTTCTTTGGTTCAATCACTTCATTCCTCTTTAGTTGAACCATCTCTTCGAACTTGTCTCTAGAATATTCCACTTCCTTCCTTCACTCGAAGCTTCCTTAAGCCTTTAAACCTTTGAACTTTGAACCATTTTGGTTCTAGGTTCAATGATTAATTCTCTTTCTTAGAATCTTTTGTCTTTCTAAGTCTTTCAAACTCCTATAAGGGAAGGTGTCCCTTGGAGCCTTGATAATGGTCCATTTCATGGTTGTCGAGAGTCCCCCGCAAGGGTACCTACCCTTTGGGGTCCTTCGGGTGGCCTTATTCTTTAAATCCTTCAGACAAAAAATTTAAAGGAAATCCTTCAGACATTTTATTCAGAGGAATTCTTTCCCTTGCCTTTGTTGCTTTATGTCGAGCATTTGAAAATTCCTTCAGACAAAATGTTCGAAGGAATTCCTTTAGACATTTCACCTGAAGGATTTCTTTTATGAAGTTTTGCCACAGAAAAATATTTCTGAAAGATATCTTTTTGTTCCTTTTGTTCCATGCTCTCTACAAGGACACTTGTCCTTCAAGCTTTGGGAGACTCCTTTGAACCTTCCAATTGAACCAACCACTTGAACCAATAATGGTTCAATGGTTCAATGGTTTAATGGTTCAATACTATGTTCTGCTCATCCAATTGACCACTTGAACCAACCATTTGGAACCATTCAATTAAATCAACTCTTCAAACTTTTATTGAACTCTTTAAACCTTGAACCTTTAAGCCATTTTGGTTCAAGGTTCAATAGTTCAATAGATTAAATCTTTCTTCTTCAAATCCTTCTTTTCTTTAAGTCCTTTGAATCCATTGAAATTTTTGAAGTGGTTAAACTTTGAACTTGCTGAAGCGCTTAACTCTTTTAAGTCAACCAACGTCATTGAACCTTTAAACCCATTAAACCTTTGAACCTTTTGGTTCAATGGTTCAATGGTTAAATCTTTTGATTAAAGCCTGTCGATGGACCTTTTGGTTGAACCTCAATGTTAAACAAACCTTGAAATTTCCTAAGTGTTGGGAACTTGTTTCTTTGTGAGAGATCGCCTGTTTAAGTCATTGAACCTGTTTATCCTACAAGTCCCTTAGCTAAATTTTTTTGAATAATTGAAGAACTTAGATGCTCAAAACATTTTTTTAGAAGGGAAGAGATAATTTTGTCCTGTAGGACTAAAATAGTTGATATGTTATCCCCAAAAATGAGTGACAAATTTTGGGAACAATAGTTGGCTCCAGTTGGGGAACTTCCATCAATTCTAAAAACAATTGAAGGGAGTAGAAACTAGAATCTCTAGTGCATTCAAGTATGCCATTGGGCTACAGAGTCATGCTACCCAAAAAATAAAGGCACTAAAAAATGAAAATGAACAATACAAAATAGTGCTAAAGACTATACAAATATACATATGTACAACTGATGTCACCTAATACTTCAAGGATTGAAGTGCTTCAAATGCTACCCACTATGAGGTAATGAAAAGGGTATGCCATCTTGATACTTTAGTAAGAAAATATTTTCACCATTGAGCTAATGAATAACAAACATGCCTCTCTAAAGGGAATCGAATTTCCCATGCATTCCCTTTGGTTCTCTTCTCTTATCCCATAACAAAACTTGATCACCAATCTAAAAATTATGGACTTTTACTTTTTGGTCAAAGAGCTTCTTCACCAGACTTTGATGTGAAGCAATTTAGTCCACCACCATAGTTCATTGCTCATCTAGCTCAGTCAAGCACATGATCCTCTTATCGATGGAGCTTTCATATGACTGATCTTCAACCGCCTTTCCCAATTTTAGTGTTGGAAATTCCAGGGTGATTGGTATCTCTGCATTGATACCATATAGAAGTTGGAAAGGTTACATACCTATTTACCTCTTGGGCATGATTCCATTTGCCCATAAAGCATCAAATAATGATTTATTCCAAGTTCATTGGTTATCATCTACCAGCTTCCTAATGATGGTCACTAGGTTCTTGTTGCTCGATTCTACTTGGAAATTCCCTTGTGGAAAATAATCAGAGGAGTGGGAAAGGGTAATCCCATAATAAAAATAGAATTGATTAATCTCATGGGAAGAGAAATACACTACATTATCTATCATAATCTTGGTTGGGACCCCAAATCTAGAAATGATGTTTTCATTGAAGAAATTGCATACTACTTATGAAGTAGCATGCTTGGCTAGAATAGCTTCCACCCATTTGGTGAAGTAATCTATGAGTGTGAGGACATAATCATGTCCAACACTTGAAGATTGGTTTACAACACTAATTAAATCAATTCCCCATTGCTGAAATGGCTCATCTATTACCACTGCCTTAAGAGGCAAAGCAACTGGCTTGGGTCTTCTAATGAACTTTTGGCACAGTTCACATCTTCGTACTCATTTATATGCATCTTGAAATAGAGTAGGCCAGTAATACCTAGCTCAAAAAATATTATGGGTAGTTACAAGTGTAGAAAAATGTCCTCCACAAGCTAGATTATGGAAGGACTCCAAAAGATGGTTCCGTTGATCCCTATCTATGCAGTGAAAGAACACTCCATCGAGGTTCCTCTTATATAGACCGCTATCCCAAAGAACAAAATTAACATATTTTAACTTAAAATTCCTATTTTCTTTATGAGATAGGTGAGAAAGACACTCACCATAAGTAAGGAAATGAGCAATACTTGAATACCACTCATTATTGGTGGAGACATAGAGGACTATTAGCGTGTCTTCAAGTTATGCTTCTTCATGCTCTACTTCTTCTGGTTTGTTATCAGCAATCAATTGGTAGAGACCCCTTCCCCATACAAGATTTATTGGTTTGATAACCAGATCAAACTCTTAGATTTTATAAATCTAATTTCCCCTTTTGGTTATAAACTCCTATTCAGTTAATATGGATTTGACTATTGTATTAGGAACTAGGGCAACAATGTGGGAATTCAGAATGTAAAAGTGGAAATGTTTCACTACCTTTACCACTGCATAAGCATTCTTCTCTAAATTTGAATATTTTAGTTCATGAGCTTTGAGAGGATAACTCATGAAGGATATGGGAGATTCCATACATTCTTTATTTTTTTGAACTAGAATTAATGAAAGTGTGTGCTCAGAAGCATAACTATATACTGTGAAATCTTTGGTATAATCTAGACAAACTAGAATTGGGGCATGGGTGATAGCTATCTTAATGTCTCAAAATGCTAATTTTCCTTTTTTATTCTATCTAAAAGTGACATTTTCTTTCATCATGTCCATAATGTGGTGAGTCTTCTCTACAAACTCAGGAATGAACCTTCATAAAAAATTTACCTTTCTGAAGAAAGAGTGAATTGCAGTCTTACTTGTGGGCAGAGTAAGCTCCTAGATGGATTTGACTCTTTTTGAGTCAATCTTTATGCCTTCTTGGGATACAATGTGTCTGAGAAGTTTCCATTATGTTACCCCAAAAATAGACTTCTTGGGATTTATAGAAATGCCATTCTGGCGACATCATTCTAGCACTTGTTACAGATGATGTAGGTGATCAAGATGATGCTTAAAAAATATTGTTAAATCATCAAGGTACAAGACAATGAACTTACCCATTTCATCTTTGAAAGAAAGATCCATTGCTCTTTGAAAAGTGGTGCCAACATTTATCAGGCCAAATGGCATTTTTTGATACATAAAGGTACCCCAAGGTGTAGTGAAGGCAGTCTTATGTCGGTCTGTTTCACCAAATTCCACTTGATTTCACCTTGAGAAGCTGTCCAACATTGATAACATCTCTGATCTAGTCACTATCTAAAGGGCTTGATCTATGATGGGTAGAGGGTAATTATCCTTTAGTCAGGATTGATTCAAATTCCTAAAATCTATGCAGAGGCAAGTTTCAACATTCTTTTTTCTCATAGGTATTATGTTTGCAATCCATGTGGAATGATGGATTGGGAAAATTATTCTAGCATTCAGCATTTTATATATTTTAGATAGAATAGTACTTGATGTATTTGGATTATACTACTGGGATTTCTACTTATAAGGCATCAAATTACTCTTGAGAGGAATTTCATGGTGAATTTCTTCAGGTTTGAGCGACTTCAAGTCATCATTAGAGTATGCCAGAACATCTATGCATTGGCAAAGTAGAGCAATAAACTTGAACTTTTCTTTTAGAGTGCAGCACTTCCCAATTTTCACCATCTTAGAATTTTTCTTGCTACCCAAGTTTATCTAATCAAACTCTTGATAAGAGCTTGAATCCATTTGTTGTTATTTGATGAACCTGTCGTGCTTATCAAAAATATTCTTAAGAGAAACCAGTCCTTTTGGGATTTTATTCCCTTTGAGATATTAGAATTCATCACCTACATCTGAATTTGATTCCTATAGTTCACTACCTTCAAAGTGAACCTATTCAAAGCTATATTTTTGTTTTAAAAGGGTGATGATTTGGTTGTTTCCATTAAACACTTGTCAATGATTGGCATTGTCAAGCACACTTGGTCAAAAAACTAGTTCAATAGTGTACATGTCTCCATTAAAATTTGGGTGAGGAACAAAGAGAGTTGTAGAAATAGCTAATGCATCAGCTCGGTTATTGAATTCCCTAGGTACTATAGAGATACTGAAAGCATCAAAACTTTCAATTTGATTCCAAACTAGATTTTGGTAATGGCGCAATCTCTCATTTTTGGTTTGGTACAAGTTTTAGACCTAGAAAACCACCAACTTAGCATCTCCTTTGGCATGAAGGAGTTTGACACCCTTGTCTTGAGTAGCCTTCAACCTGAGTAACAGAGATTCATACTAGGCAATGTTTTTGGTGTTGCTAAACTGTACTTTGTATGAAGAAGGAAAAATATCTCCTTAAGGAGATATTAGAACAATCCTGGATCTAGAACTGGTGGAAGAATAGCTGCCATCAAATTCTAGGATCCAGACATCATTAGAAACTAATGTTTCCTTAGATTCATCTTTAATTAGAGGGGAGGATTCTTCTAAGCTTGCACTATGTCTTGACAATTCTTCTATTGTTTGGTCTAAATCGATTGTCAAGCTATCACATTCATGAATGTCATTAGATTCCACATGAACCTCCTCCATGGATAAGAAGTAATTACGTACGTCTGAAGACTCAAATAGAATTTGAGATTCAGACGCTGATGCTTGAGTGACCATGTATTTTGCTTCCTTTTTAGGGATCAATTTCTACATGATGCCTTTAACTAGGATCCTTGCTTTAGATAGGTCCATACTCAACTCACCACCAACATCCTTGCATAAATTTTTCCCAAGAAGAATGCCGTATGAGGCTGGGACATTAGCCACTAGGACTGTCATCTTAATTCTCTTGTCCAAGAATGCTACAAATGCAATTGAGCATCCTTGATTTGTCCCAGTAGTGGCACTTATTGTTTCTCCATGGAAAAACATATCCCAAATGTCCTGGTTAGTGTGAGACCAAGAGATTCCACTACTTTGGTAGGCATGACATTGTCAGATACACCTGATTCTATTATGCAGTTTTTCAGTTGCTGACCATTTATCAATAGGGAGACATAAAATGGTTCTGTCTTCCTAGGAGCAGTAGGAGGAGTAATGACAAGGTTATTTGAGGTGGACATGGGAGTCACCTTTGGAATATCTGGTCTTGGAAGGATGGTTTTATTATTTACACATTGAACCAACTTATCCAACTGCTTAGGGTTGGATTACAGGAATTCAAATTTAGACATTTGAATTTTAGTTTTCTTGACATGGTCAATTATGTCAAATGTCTGAAATGAATTAGGAATAGGGAAAGGCAGTTCATCATTTTGTTTTTTAGGGGGGCAAGGAATGATCTATGAAATTGAAGTTGAAGATGAAGGAGTACTTGAGGTACTTACTTTTTTATTACTCACTGGGTCCTTTGGCTGGAAAGGCAAAAAAGTTCCTCATTTGGCAATTGAAACTGCTAGTTGAGGTTACTCCTCTATTTTTTCTTTATTAGCTTGCTAGGCTGACTGGTTCTAGGACTAAGTGAATACAATGTATGATCCATCAAATGCTTCACCTTTACTTTTAGGTTCATCCTGGTAATTTAGGAAACTAACATTAGAGTCACCAGCTAATTCTTCTTCTCCCTTTATGAAGATATTAGCATCATCTTCTTGGTTTAACTCAGGTTGGAAGGAGAAATCATATTCTATTTCTAGATATCCAATTGTTGAATTGGTTAGAGGTGCTTCAATGGCCAATTTCCCCTGTGGGGGTAGAAGATGATTTGGCTGCCCTTGATTCTTGGTAGCATTACCTTAGTATGATTGATTGGGAATGTCCTCCTTGGTATATCTTGGTATGAAGGAGGAGTAGACATCCCTTGCACCATTTGTTTGTTGAGGGCTAGTAACTCATTTGCCAACATTTGCACCATTGGATCAGTGGTGCTTGTAGATGGATATTCAGAGGATGAAGAAGATTTACCTTTATTTGGATCTCTCCTTATCTTCCCCACCAAGATGAGATCATCTTCCTCCTTAGTGGCCAAATCTTGAGTAGTATCAAGGTCTATGTGGCTAGCATGTCTCAGTAGGAAACTCACTTTAGGTAGCTAAGAGTTGATGAAGAAGCATTTGAGATTCTAAGCTGTTGGCTGAGTAATTGTAGGGATCTTATTCCTTATCTTATTGAACTTGGAAATGAAGTCCCTCATAGGTTCATGAGGCTCTTTCTTCATTTGTGTGAGTTGGGAGAGTAGGGCATGTGCATCTTTGGTAGGCTTGAACTTGGGTTTTAAGTTGGCTTTGAGGGTGTTCCAATCAGTCATAGATCGAGCCTATAGGTGGTAGAAATAGTCTATAATAGCACCTTGTAATGTTTCCATAAATAGCCTGACTACTATGTCTTGATACTCTACACCTATCACACCATAGGATATGCTAAAGGCTACAATATGTTCATCAAGATGAACTCTCCCATCACCAAAGAACTTGGAGAAATTCTTCCTTGAACTACGTGGTAGCTCATGTAGAGGTGGAGTTAAGTTGAGTGGGCCAAAAGAGTTACCCCAAGGGTCTTGAACTACCATTATTTAACTATTAAAGGGAGGTATAAAAAATGCTTGAGGGGTATATAGTGACAAAGCTCTGCTAATAGTAGAAATAGATGTTTTGCATAGTAATGGAGACTCGACTCTTTTCAAAGGAAAAATCCTAGATCATTGGAGGTGAGGTGTTGAAGGAAATAGATCAAAATTATTTTTCTATACCAACTCAAATATAGGGTCAACAATACCTTTAGATCTCTATCTTATTGTATATTGTGGAGCTACCAGAGTGTAAGACGTGAATGGATAAGGATAGGGACTACTACAATTTGAAGCTTGAGGCTTCAAACTACACAAAATGATCCCCACTATAGTCACCAAAAATTGTTGGGTGAATATTTTGTCACGAGCTAACTAATGAGCAAAATAGGTTGTTTTAACCACAACATAAGGAGATTGGTCAGCCAAATGTGTAGGTTTACCACATCAAAGGAGGACAAATCTCTCCTCTCATCAAGGGGAGGTTCCTTATATATATTAATAGAAGTAGAAAATAACAATCAAAAGTAGGGAAACGCCATCCATCTCTCTTTTTTTAGATATGATGTTCACAGACAAAGGAGAAATTTTGGTGAAATGATAGAAGGCACTTCTCTTATTTCAAAAGTGGTTTACATCAAACAACATGAATTCTTTCTAGAAAGTAAAAGTAACTATAACAGGGCATAATAACCAGCATAATGAGGTGTAGCACAAAATCTCCACCTCAACTACCAAAGAGTGAAATATGAAGGACAATGGGGGCATGAAGTCATCCCAAGATCCTTTACACAAAAATTTAAAAACACACACACTAAAGACAATTGTGGTAGCTCAAAGTCTTCACACAGTTGGCTTTAGGACACCTTCTTGATTACTTCCACTAGTTCTACTTATTTAATTAAATGGACAAGAATGCATTCATGAAATAGACGTAAGAACAATTTCCTCAACAACACAAGCTATTCTAGCACAAAGTCTAGAAGGTCACTTACTTTCTTATTTAAATAAAGAAATATGATTAACAATCTGAGCTCAAAGTCTTAGTAATCGCCTTTCAATTTGGGTAGAGTTTCGCTTCTATATTAGAGAGATCTCTCCTGCATAAAATAAGAGATTACGATATATATCATTCCAAGAAAAACTTGGGTGCTTTGTTTCACAAAATGGCCCATGATGCATTCAATGACTTGAATGCATTTTTAGTTTTGTCAAAGGGGCCATGCTGGAATAGGGCATCAGCCTTGACTTTGGTGTATAGAAACATCTTGAATGTCTTCTCCTGGGCTTGGGCCATCTGGTCTATCTCTAGATATGTATGCAACTATCCACTTGCTTTTATTCAAAGGGAGAAAAATAGGCCATGTCTTTTAATGTTTGTGCACTCAGATGTCTACTTGGTGGACTGTTCCACCTATTGGAATAACTCCCCTATAGATATTTCAGTATCTCTTGTAGCTTTTCCTCTTCCCTATTGCAATTTGAGCTTTCAGGCTATCTTCTTACCTTCAACAGGTTCTTTTGGATTCTTCTTCAGCTGGTCACTTTGTTTTTTAGGATCCGTGCCATATTTGAAAATAAACAAAAATTTCATTACCTTGAATTTGACATCCACAGGAACATCACTAGTTGTTGGTCACTTGAACCACATTGAACCTTGAACCTTTGAACCATGAGATTTCATTGGTTCAATGATTCAATGGTTCAAGTGATCTTATTGGCTCCTTGATTCAGTCACTTCTTTGGTTCAATCACTTCTTTAGTTCAATCACTTCTTTCCTCTTTGGTCGAACCATCTCTTTGAACTTGTCTCTAGAATCTTCCACTTCATTCCTTCGCACGAAGCTTCCTTGAACCTTTAAACCTTTAAACTTTGAACCATTTTGGTTCAAGGTTCAACAATTGATTGTCTTTCTCAGAATATTTTGTCTTTCTATGTCTTTAAAACTCCCCAAAGGGAAGGTGTCCTTTTGGGCCTTGAGAATGGTCCATTTCATGGTCGCCGAGAGTCCCCCATAAGGGTACCTATCCTTCAAGGTCCTTCAAGTGGCCTTATTCTTCAAATCCTTCAAAAAAAAGTCTGAAGGAAATCTTTCAGATGTTTTGTCTGAAGGAATTCTTTCCCTTGCCTTTGCCACTTTCTGTCAGTCCTTTGAACATTCCTTTAGAAAAAATGTCTGAAGGAATTACTTTGGGCATTTTTCCTAAAGGATTTCTCTTGTGAAGCTTTACTACAGAAAAATATTTTCAAAAGATATCCTTTTTTTCCTTTTGTTCCTTGACCTCCACAAGGGCACTTGTCATTCAAGCTTTGGGAGACTCCTTTGAACCTTCTAATTAAACTGACCGCTTAAACCAATAATGATTCAACGGTTCAATGGTTCAATACTGTGTTGTGCTCATCCAATTAACCGCTTGAACCAACTATTTGGAACCATTTGATTGAACCAACTCTTCAAAACTTTATTGAACTCGTTGAACCTTGAACCTTTAAACCATTTTGGTTCAAGATTTAATGGTTCAATGGGTTAAATCTTTCTTCTTTAAAGCCTTCTTTTCTTTAAGTCCTTTGAAGCTATTGAACTTTCTGAAGTGGTTAAACTTTGAACTTGCCAAAGTGCTTAACTCTTTTAAGTATATCGATGTCATTAAACCTTTGAACCCATTGAACCTTTTGGTTCAAGGTTGAATGGTTCAATGGTTCAATCTATTGATTGAAGCCTACCAATGGACCTTTTTTTTGAACCAAAACATTAAACCAACCATGAAATTGCCTAAGTGTTGGGAACTTGTTTCTTTGTGAGAGCTCGCCTATTGAAGTCGTTAAACCTATTGAACCTGTGAGTCCCTTAGCTGAAAAAGCTTGAATAATTGAAGAACTTGAATGCTCAGAATATTTTTTGAGAAGGGAAGAGAGAATTTTGGCCTGTAGGACCAAAATAATTGATATGTTGTCCCCAAAAATGAGTGACAAATTTCGGGAACAACACCGTGGTTGAATAATCACTGCTTACATAAGTGGGTAGTTTTATCTCATTTGAAATGGGGGAAAAGATAGGGAAATGAGAGATTTTGATGGTAATATCTGGTTGATAATCTAAATTATTTTTTATTTTTCTCTTTAAATGGGAGTATATATTTTGGATTAGATATTTAGAGTGGGAGTTACTTCCCTGAGTCTTTGCACTCTTTTTAATGGATGCATTGGCTATTCTTTACTATATTAGGATTCTATGGATAACATAGGTGGGGATCATCCTAACATCCAATATATTATTCTATGACATTTTGACCTATTTAGAACCTATAAATAACATGTATTTTTCCTAGGCCCCATGGGAGTGGATGATAACTCTTATTGACATCTACCAAATTATAAGCTCTCCCATGATAAGTCGATTAGTTTCTATTTGGGCTATCGACAGTGACCATGAGGTATGAAATTGTGTTAATAATTTCAAAGATGCTGATGTACCTAATGTGGGTGAAAAGTTTTTTTTAGGCTTTCCTAGGTGGTGGTATCAATAATCCCTAGCTTATGAAAATCTATTAATTCAAATGGACCTCATGCCAATGTAGTTCTCCCTCCTAGGGTGATTATGTGATCCATGATTATGTAACTAAATGAACATAACTAAAATATTTATTGGCATGCCTGATAATGGATGCCCCTTGACCTATAATAAATTTAATTCATACTTGGCCTATGACTTTTATAATGTTTTATAATATAAATTGGAATAAGTAGTGCTAATTTTCTTATTGTGAAGTAAAATTTCCAAGTGATATCTAGATGGGTTTCAAGTGAGTTCCTTTATGTGATTATATATGGGAATATTTGGATTATTCTCATTAAAAAAATATAAAAAATTCACGGAATATCTATTTTATAGTATCCAAAATTCAAAAATTAGTAAGTAGAGCTCAAGGGACAAGGTTTCACTAGAGAACAAAGATGCAGTTTCAACCCTCTCTATCTGGCACAAAATTATCCTAAAAGACTTGAGAATACTCGAGTAGTGTTGATAGTAGAATATATTTTTAAAATCATATTATATATTCATGAAATGTTTGTGATATATATCTACCTATGTAACATATTTCATTTTATATGTATTCTGACTATGTATCTTCAAAAGTTTTATGAAATACAGAAAAGACTCATTCATGCTTGAATTAAAAGGATGGAATGTAACGTGACAATGTATTATAAAATGCTATAAATCGTGATCAATTATAATTTTAAATAGTTACAAAGAGATAGAAATTAATTTATAGATTTGATTATGATTTTATCAAATGCATTTTATCCTTATTTGATGTGCAATGAATGATCTATTTTTTACCAATTTTATTTAATTATCTAATAATAGTGAATGTTTTTTAACCTTAGTCTACATTTCCTAGATAAATACATAATTATGAATCAAATATATACTTTGTTTGTTCTAAAATTAAGATTTTATGGCTACATGTATAGAGAGACCTATAATAATGGATCCATGAAAGAATTCACACTTTCATAGATGATGAATTAAAAAAAATAGGATGTCCTTCAAGAATTAAACACACATATATATATTATATAGTGAAATATATGAAATATGTTTTGGCTGTGATTTACTTGAACTATTAATTGGGGTGATTATCAAGACTTGAATACTATTGTTTTCAACCAAGGGAAAATTCAATTATTAGTTTTAATGGAAGAGAGACTAGAAAAGTTGTGAAAGTTATATGGTAACTAGACTCATGTGGTATATCATTTGATAAAAACTACTATCAATAGGTATATCATTGAATTTTTGGTATATTATTACATTACATTCAAGTTTTCACATGATTTATTTATAATAGGCATTATAGGCAAGTTTTTTAAAGTGACTACCTTATGTTTAGTAAAATTTTGGTTTTAGAAAATGCCATGGTGCCTACTCCTACCTAACATGGAGTAGTTGATCCAGGCGTAGGGGTATATGTGAGATAATGAAGTGAATTATGATGAATTGATAATGGAAGCTTGAACCTATACCCAAAATATGGGGGGATGCAATGAATCAAAGTGAAAAGAAAATTATGGGACTAAAGCATGACCAATGAAAACAAAGAAGATGAAATAAATAAAATAATCTTAATGTAGATATGAGTATGAGGTAAAGTAGATAGTCTAGAATATAGAGAAGGTTATGGGAGCTCATAAGAGAGAAATATAATATTGATAGGATGAGGTCAAGAAAAGGATAGGACTCAAGATAAGAGAATTCAAATAAGAGATCGTACAGATAGGTATAGATGCTAAAGAAATAGAAGAAAGTGGAAAGAGATAAGATGAATGATTAGGTTCATTAGAAGGTAACTTTAGATCATGGATAGAAGGGAGTATTTTTTTTGGAGAAGAAAATTAAAATTACTTTTAATAAGTTATGTTAAATAAAAAGATGATAACAAGTTTAAGTTGAAATGCATTAGAACTCATAAACATGGATCATTTGTTTCAAGGGTACACATCCCATGTCACTATATTGTCAACATAAAGAAGGAAAAGTGAAAAAATTTAGTAAATATGGTATGTGGTTTGACTCTTTTATAGATAAATTTGGAAATTATAGTGTAGACACCAAAAAATTATTAGATAGGAATGAACTGATTTAGGTGGGATTTAAGGTTGCAATCAATATTAAGGCATTGAAAAAATATATTCCACCCCTACCACTAGTTTCAAGTTTTACCATAGGATGCATGACTCTAAATACATGGGTTTTTTATCATGTTGAAACCATATGATGATATAATAACCTTTATAAATATATTCTAAATTGTGACACAAAAGGGTAGATAAAAAATGTAATTGAAGATGAAGTGAAAAAAGGGTCAGCTCGTGGGATATTTAATAAGATCTAAGTAATTCATATACAAAAGATATGATTCTAAATTGAGAATTCAATATGTCAAATACTAGTTGATATGTGAATTTAAAATAAATAAATGTGTGATTCAAATAATTGGAGAGTTGGAAGAGATTCTACAAAAAGTAGGCAAAACAGTATGTGATTGTGATTGTAGTTTTTTTTAGACCTAATGAATAGAGTATAGTTTATATTTTAGGACACATATAAGGACACATGGTTTTTTTGAAAGCCTATGACTTAGGATCCAGTTTTGAATTTTTTAAATAGAATAAAAAATAAGGTGTATGCTTGGGTAGCTATGCTCCATGTGGATTAGATAAAATATTATGGAGATAACCCACAATTAAATCTAAAAATGGATGGAAAAAAATAGATGTTTTTTTTTCAAAATATGGGAAATCTCCATGAAATTTATAGGTCCAAGATAGGCCTATTCTATATGGAATTTTTAAAATAGGGGACACCATCAAAATTACTACTTAAAAGTTAAGATAAAATTTTATGAAATATACCATGTAGCAAGGAATGTGACTACTAAATGTAATTTATTATAATAGTATATTCAAGAACCTCAAACTCTATGGTATAACTTCTAAAAGTCACACAATCACAATAACAATAATACTAAGCACTCTAATAATTAAAGGAAGACATCACTAAGAGCATATTTGTAGTAGCATCATAATAGATTCTCTCTACAAAGCCATTGATTCTAATCCCAAATGTATACATGACTTATGTGATGTATATTGTTCCTAGATGGGTGTCAAACACACCCTAGTATAAATCATAGGTTCTCACAAGTTGGAAATCATAGTTTGCTTAGTCTCCTTAGTACCAAACATGATGGACCCCTCATCTCATTAATATCAACATACATAGAACATTGCATTGACATAACAACAACAATCAGGATGGGATCCATATTCTTACCGAGGAATGTATGGGGCATATTATAGGCAAACATAATACGGTTGGGTTTCCCCTTAGAGGAAATTGGGATATGAAGGTTATTATCAGTCAAAACATGGTTTTAAATAAATATATAGAGGATATAGAGGAGGATACCAAGGTGTATATCAAAGGGGAAAATCATAAACAATATGAAGATAAAGGGTGGAAACTAATTGTATTATACTTATGTGGGGGATTGCAACTACTTTGCATAAAATTTACCTACTAATCCTTAAAGGAAGATGTATTGTGCTTAATATAGTGTCCATACAACACCCGCACTGCATATTGTCTACATTATAGAAATATAGTAAAGTTAAACATGTGTTAAACATGAACACAATAAATTTACAACCCCAAGGATCATGTGTTCATATAATCAATTATGTGACATTAGCATGTAGATAAGGGATGATTTGTCTTAAAATTTTCACAGGATCAAATAATCAAAAAGGTTTAGCATGATAAATATCTTAACCCTATGACAAAAATGGGTTTGATATATCAAGTAGCTTAGGTTATTTAGAATATTTAATATCAAACTACATTGGAGGGTGACACCACATGAATTGATGCATATATGTAAGGATAAATTATGTGCATCATAAGATATGATGGATTATTTACTTCCTTGACCAATATTATAAAATTCATGAGTACTTTATGAAATGAGAAATATCACATAATATTAAAAATAGTATACATATCTTATTGTAATGTGCATAGAGAGGTCAACAACACATTGACAAGGTATTTGGTATTTAAATAATAAGAAACTTTGTGATTTTTCCTCTCATATGGATATTGAGTTGGCATCATATCAATTACCAAACAATGTGTTTGATTTTTTCAAGCAAAATCAATATGATTCTTCGATCCACATGGGAAGCTATTATATGACTAATAATATGTTATAGTCCATGAATGATAATCCTCACATAATTTGGGGAATGTATAACTTATTGGTTTGGAGGATGTACAAATAAAATATGCTGACCTAAGCTTGTGAATATATTTTAAATTATTTAACATGAAGATAGATGAAATGCATTACCCTTCTTTATAGGTACGAAGAAGGCATATGATGGTCAGATGATAATAAATATAATGTGAAATCAGTTGGAGGTGTACCAAGGGGATAAGATTACCATTATACCCATAAATAAAGTTGAGATCAAGTTGTATGTTATACCCATGAACTTGACTCACCCTTATCCTATAGGGATAATAGTTGGTTCAAGGTGGGCACATAATCTAAGACCAACATGCTATGAGCTATAGAATATAAAATTTTACATCTAAAAATGGAGCCTTACTAATATCCACAACAAATTGAATAGTTTTCTTACATGCCTATGAAAATAAATTCACAAGTTACACATTTCTAAATAGAAGAATGCAAATCACCATTTGTGTGATCACCAACTAGATTAGAAGTGTATTTATTTTACAAAGTAAGTGTGACTAGCATGGACTATAGATATCTAATGAAAGAAGGTTATTGAATGTAGAACAAGGCTAGTGAAATTACAGAGTATATGTTCTGGGGGAGTGTGTGCTTTGCACTCATTTTTTATGTATTCAACATATGTAAGCATAATGGTAGATGATAGAATATGAATATTCTCTCATTTTGGGCTTATCAAAAGGCTAGAATATGAATATATAATTGGGTAAAACTCAATATATAGTGCTCAATTATATTTTTATATGGTTCTAATGTGATATAGATTAATATATATTGTTGTAAAATGGTATTCCTATGTACTTTTTATCTTTATTCTATGCATAGTGAGTACTTTGTTTACATTGATCTGTTAGCTATATGAGTTTATATTGACTATTAAGATTCTAATAAACCTATGTCTATCCACACATCTAATTGTTTTGTCTTGTTAATGAATATATTCAGTCTAAATATGGTATCAAATGTTTACTTTTACTACTTCATGAACACTTTATCCATGAATTAATGTGTTCTTAAGGGTTTCTAGGAACCTCTTCTCACATTGATGCGATGAGTGTCAAACTTTGTTCAGACATGTTGAGATGGTTTTCAGGCCAAAATAATATAAAGATATGTCATGATGAAAGAATTAAAAAATTTAAAGAGGGAAGCTAGAATAATAGGTAAAACTATGAAGTAAATTATTGAGAATCATATCTATGGTAAAATCTATAAAATATTTGGTTATAAATTACCTAAACTATTAGTTGCTTAGTTATCCAAATTACAGTACTATTATTTTTCAACCATGGAATATGGAACTCATAACCTAATTGAATGAAAATATATAAAACTTGTAAAACCTAGACACTAATTGAACCCATGCAATATACTACTAGACTAAGACTATCGTTGATGGGTATATCACCAAATTTATTACACAAGGCTATTTAAATTTTAAATATGAACATGACTAGTTTGTCAGGGGTAACCATAGGAAATT